>JAJIBD010005934.1:0-43481 GCA_021461705.1 Cryptotis parvus
CTAGTGCGGGCATTTTAAACATTAGTGTTGTCTTTCCTTTTCTGTCTCAGATTCAGGGCCACAGATCTCAGATCAAAAGAATTAATGAGCTTGTCTCCACACTTCACAGAGACATAAATCTTTTCATTTTTATCTGGGGCCAAACAGACAGGCGGTAACTTGTCTCTAAGTCACTAAGACCAGACGCTTCACCAATGTTCCGGAAGGACAGGAAGAGCTGGAGAGGAGGGGAGCTCTCTTCGTCCCCCGCGCTCCGTCCCCAGATCTCCTAGACTGAATAACAGTTCACATAGTCTAATACTGAATAAAGGGGAGTGTGTCATGCTTTGGATTAGCTCATGCTCATAGAAACATCTTAACTATTTTCTTGCTTTTGGAAGTTACCTGGTTTCACTGGCAAAGTGTGTTTAGCTTCAGCCCTCTGGAACTCTTCAGATGGTTTTCTTCTGTGCTCACTTGAGCCAGCTGGGGCTCCACTTGCGCTTAGGAAGTCTTCTTTTTCGAGGTGAGGAAATTTTTTTTCTTCCCTCGATGCAGCTTCCATTTTTAATAGCTGTTCACTTACGCTTCCTGCAAACACTTCTTGGCAGCCATTCCTCCCTGTCTGCCCTCTTCCAGAAGATCCTCTGCCCAGCTTCCCTCTGCCCAGGACAGACAGTTAAATTGTTCAAGGTTAACACGGAGGAATTCACGACCCAGCAGTGCATTTTCTTTTCTTTTCTTTTTTTTTTTTTTTTTTTTTTTGGGTCACACCTGGCGATGCTCAGGGGTTAGTCCTGGCTCTGCACTCAGGAATTACTCCTGGCGGTGCTCAGGGGACCATATGGGATGCCGGGGATCGAACCGGGCCGGCATAGGCCAGCCGCGTGCAAGGCAAAGGCCCTACCTGCTGGGCTATTGCTCGCCCAGCAGTGCATTTTCTTAACTCTTATGGCTATGAAGGAACAGGCCTCAATCCAGTCCTTGGCCAATAGCATCAAAAATATATATAACCCAGTCTTTATTTTTGCTCCCCCCACCCATGGCTTTACAACTCAGGGTTCTTCACCCCAACTCTCATTTTCATACTCATTTGTGCATTTCAACATCCCTACCCTAAGTTTTGCCTATGGCCTGGGACTTTGCAGCGACCAGAAGGCATCCAGTCACTTGAGCACCCGGAGAAGAACTAAAGCAGACTGAGCAAAAAGTCTTTCCTGCTTATTGGGGAGAGAGAGGAAGGAGGCTCTTAGCACAGTGGAGAGACAAGCCTGTTAACCCCACACTGGTGGCTTGTGTTTCGCTGGGACCTTCCCAAGTTTCCCTCCCTTCCTCCCCCAATCTCGTCATTTCTGGTTAGGAAAACGTGTTCGTTCCTCCTTTCTAGCCCCCAGTCTGGGTGTGTGTGTGTGTGTGTGTGTGTGTGTGTGTGTGTGTGTATGTGTGCATGTGTGCTAGTGTGTGTGTGTCTGTGTGAGTGTATGTCTGTGTGTATGTGTGCTCGCTGTGTGTCTCTGTGTGTCCTGTGTGTGTCTGTGTGCTCCCGTGTCTTGCGTGTGTCTGTGTGTGTCTGTGTGTGGGTATGCGTGTGTGCAGCTGCCTCCTCAGAGCAGAGCGACCCCTCCCCGAGCGGACGCGCACACTCAACCCGCTCTCCGGCCCTTGGCTCTGGCGCAACCCTCCTACGGCAGCCCGTCCGTTGCTCGGGAAGTCTCCAGCCAAACCGAGTTCTTGTAAAAATAAATACTCATCAGCAAATATTTTGATTAGTTAAAAATGTTCTAAATGGTCCCTCCACCACCCCGCACCCCTCGCGGCTGCCCAGATCCCCTTACCCGGCGAGCGCCGGGAGGAGGCGCCTCCCTCCCGCCTGCGCGCGCTCTGGGGTGGCTCCGTGAGCCCCCGGCTGGGTGCGCGCTCGGCCTGTGAAGCGCGCGGGGCCCCCAGGCCCGACGCCCTCAGCTCGCCTTCTAGCTCTTTCTGAGCGACCCCCCCACTTCCCTCCCTCCTCCCCTGCCTGCGCCCCGGTGGTCTGGCCGCTCGGCGCGGCGCACATGCTAAACAGATTAACATGCCTGGGCTGACCCACGCGTCGCAAGCCGCGGGTAGGGTTTCTGCAGTTCCATGTGGAAATTAACCTAGCGGGGCCCGTGGTCAGCCGCTCCCGCGCCGGCTGGGCAAATGCAAACAAACCGGCCCCCAGCCCATCCCTGAGCCCCCCACCGTCCCGCGCCCCCACCCCGTCTCCGCGCCCCACCCCCATCCCCGCACCCTCCCCCCAACTTCGAGGCCAGATATTTATGGGAAAAGAGGTTCGCCTTTATGACCAAAGGTGGGACCCTTTTCTGAGAGCTCTCTTTATTTGCAAGGGCCAGGCCGCTCTAGGAGGGAGTGTCCGGGGAACCCAAGCTCCATGGCGGAGGGTCCCTGTCCTGCGCTGGCGGGCACCATGCTCAGTTTGCTCAGGGTACCGGGGCGCTGGTCGTCAACAACACACTCACCTTCTCTGTGAGCGCATAAGGGCGCCTCTGTTCCAGGCGTTTGCTTGCTTTGTTCCCCGGGCAAGTTTACCCTCACCCTTACCCGCGTCCCTTCATGCTGGGTTAGCAGAGGGAGGTACTGGGGGGAGGTACTGGGGACCGGACGTTTCTGTAGGTAGGAGGCAGCGGAGTGAGGCTTCTTCACCTCTGGGTCCATGAACGTTTTATGCTTTACCTCGTTATTCATAATAAAACGACCCAAATTGTGTTGGAGCAATATACCACGGCAGGGCGCTTGTCTTGCACGCCACTGACCCAAGTGCAATGTGGGTGCCACGTATGGTGGTGGCCCAGGCACCATCTGGAGTGAGAGCAGAGCCGAGTGTAGACCTGGCTCAAAAAAACAAATTAAAAGGTTCTCAATTTGGTTTTCAACATCTATGTTTCTCAGGGTATCTCAGGTGGGTGCTGTGGTTAAGTGAGGACCCCGGGGCCCTTTTGGTGGTCTCCTCCTTGTTGCTTTGGGGGAGGCCGCGGGGGCTGCAGGTTCTATCTACAGGTCCTTTGAGGTAGCTGGTGGGGCACAGGGCCAACGGGAGCACACAACTCCGGTGCGTTCCTGGGGTGGAGCCGGGTGTCCTTCCCCATGGTCCATCTCCCTCTGGGCACCCATGAATGTGGGCACCTCACAGGTGGCAGAGCCGTGGGTGACCCACCCCACCCAGACCTGGGCTCCTGGCCCCCATTACCATCTGTCAGTCCTCAGTCAGGGACAGCCTACGCCTGTGGATTCATTTTTGCCCTTTGGAACTGTGTGTTTCTTGGAAAGGGGCACGTTCCTGAGGTTAAAAAAAAAAGGAGTTCAGGGCTGCCAGCTTCCAGAAAAACAGGCAGGAACTGGCAGCCCATGTTTGGGGGGCTTTGGTCAGATACTGCGGAGAGGAACCCTCATGAGTAGTGCTAGTACCCCAGAGCCAAGATGGGCATTGAAAGCAAGTTATCAGCACATGTGCTAAGGAACCTGGAAATTGCCCCCTCCCTGTACAGAGCCTCCTGAGAGACCTGCTGAGGCCAGAGCTAGCTGCCTGCTCTGGAGAAGAAAAAAAAATCCGGCTGCAGGTCCAAGAGAACACACGGTGTCAGTCAGCGTTCTTTCCCGTCTGGCTGTGGGTAATGTCTCGTTGGAATTCCTCCCGGCTCTGCAGTCGTGGGGTTAATCAGAGGCTCCCCCGTGAGAACTCTGGGCCCCCGCACCTCTCTGAGGCAGCTGGCATCTTGATTTCTGTTAATCCTTTCCTCTTTAATTTTATCCCTCCTTCATAGGCACCAATACTCGATATTGTCCATATGGATCATGTGTGTGGGAATGTGCAAATTACAGCAGCTTTTTGTCTTTTGTCGTGAAGGGCTGACAGGGCCGTAAACATTCAGGGCCTCCCTCCTGCAGGAATTCCTCATCCTCCCTGTGTGGCGCTAGCCCTGTGGAGAATATCATTACAGGCCTAAACAAATAAACAGTTGGACGGACCAGCAGGAGCTGGGGAAGGCGCAGTTCCCTGGTCTCTGCAGAGATGATACAAGTCAATTTACTCTGCTCCCCCTGGACACTCTCCAGGGGTGTGAATGGCTGTTCAGTTCTGTCAGGCCGAAAAGGTGCAGGGTGGCTGGACTGGCCTTGTCCAGCGCTGTCTTTGCCCCATCAATGTGGGCTTTCAGAGTTCCGTTTTCCTTTCTAGCTTCAGCTGGGAATATCAAGGCCCCAGAACACATTTTTATGAACCTGAAGCTCAAAGAAGCAGCTTTTACTACAAAGGAAACATACTAAAGCAGTGACATGGATGAAAGAGCTTCTGCTAGCCCAGGGCTTCCCTCCACAGCAACTGTGGCCTCTGCCCAGGAGTGTTGTACCCTCACACCGACTTCTGCAAATGGTTCATTTTACCTCAACAGAAGCAGGAAAATCCAGCAATCAGAGCTACAGTAAATGCTGACTCCAATCTGGACCAACCAATAAGTTAGCATCGTGTGTGAGTGTGCATGTGTGTGTGTGCGCACTAGTATGTGTGTGTGAGTGTGTGTGTGTGTGTGTGCACACTTGTGTGTTTGCATGTGTGTACCTTATGTGTGTACATGAGTGTGTATGTGAAAGTCAGGGTCAGCTACATTGATAACTGAAATAATAGGCGGTTTTCTTTTTCCATGTTGAAAAATGAAGCTTTCTGTTTTCTCTTTCCATGTATGTTAATAAATCCTGGGCCCTGTGCAGGCCCTCTTGATTCTTGTGATCTTAGACTTTAATTGATTTTTTTTCCTTTTTTAGGAAGGTTTATGCTAGTGATGCTCCGAGGTTACTCTTGGTACAGTGCTTGAGGTTTGCTTCTGGTCATGCTTTGGCGACTCTGTTATGGGGACTGAACCCAGCCCACTGCATGCATAGTGTGTGATCCTGCCCTAAGAGCCATCTCCTTCGCCCAATTCTTTTTCTTTTTGGCTGCCTAATCAGTGCTCAGGAGGGCCCCGTCTATGATTCTGCCTCACCCTTGTTTGTGGTTCCATGTTAATGCTCTAACTCTGCAGTGCTGGGGATTGGTGTGCCTAACCAGGCAGTGCTCAGGGGACCAACCAGGTGCTGGGGATTGAACTGGGGTCAGCTGCATGTGTCTTTAAAACAACTTCTTTTCTTTTTTTAATCAAATCACCGTGCAACAGACCATTACAAAGCTGCTCATGATTGGGTTTCAGTCATACAGTGTTCCAGCATCCATCCCTCCACCAGTGCACATTTCCCAACACCAGTGTGCCCCGCTTCCCTCCTGCCACACTTACCTCAGCGTGCCTCTATGGCAGACACTTTTCTTCTCTCTCTCTGTCTCTCTCTCTCTCTGTCTCTGTCCTCTCTCTGTTTCTCTCTCTCCTTTTGCGCATTGTGGCTTTGCAATACAGACACTGAAGGGTTATCACGAATATCCCTTTACCCACTTTCAATCTTTAGCTCTAATCTAACTTTACTATTTCCAACTATTATTATTAAGCTGGTCCTTTCTCTATTCTATCTACCCTTTAACCCCACACACTTGTGGTAGATTCCAGCCATTAACCAGTCCTCCTGGCCCTTGTTTCCCTGGCCTTGGATATTAGTTTTGTTATTTTTTAATATCCCACAAATGATGCAGTTATTATATATCTGCCCTCCTCCTAACTCATTTTGCTCATCATGATACTCTCCAGGTTCATCCATTTTATATGCAAATTTCATGAGATTTTTCCTAACAGACGCACAATATTCCATTGTGTAGATGTACCATAGTTTCTTTATTCAGTTTTCTGCTCTTGGGCACTCAGGTTGTTTCCAGATTCTGGCTATTGTGAATAGTGCTGCTATGAATATAGACTATAAGACCAAGATGACTGCCCTCCGACGCCCTGATGGATCTATCACATCTTCCAGAAAGGCAATGGAGAAGATTATCCAGGACTTCTACTCAAATCTCTTCGATAGCCACATCCACCTGCCCACATACCAAATTCCACAGGATGGATATGTCATTCCCAACGTTCTCCCTTCTGAAATCCGACATGCCATCTTGTCGGTAAAGAAGGGAACAGCACCAGGCCCAGACAAAGTAAGACCCGAACACCTGAAGAATCTGCCGTTGGTACTCATCAATACACTAGCTCGGCTCTTCACACGCTTCCTGTCCGAATGCAAGGTGCCCTCCCAATGGAAAACCAGCAGGACAGTTCTACTGTTCAAGAAGGGAGACATTCCCACGACATCGGCAACTATCGCCCCATCTGCCTGTTGTCTGTCATCTATAAGCTGTTTACACGAGTCATCTTGAACAGGATTAGCAGAATACTAGATGAAGGACAACCATGCGAGCAAGCAAGCAGGCTTCGGAAAGGATTCAGCACAATAGACCATATCCGCACAGTAACCAAGCTCATTGAGGTTTGTAGGGAGTACAAGATGCCGCTCTGTCTCCACGTTCATTGATTTACAGAAAGCCTTTTGATTCTGTGGAGACTGAAGCGGTCATCGAAGCCCTAGCCAAACAGGGTGTTCAAACCCAATACATCAAGATCCTTCGTGAGCTGTATTACGGATTCACCACCAGGATCTCACCATTCTACAAAGAAGTGATCATTAATGTGAAAAGAGGGGTTCGACAGGGTGATACCATTTCACCAAAACTCTTCAGTGCCACCCTCGAGAACATCATGCGACAATTAGAATGGGAAGGAATGGGAGTGAAGATAGATGGTCGGCAACTACACCACCTCCGCTTCGCTGATGACATTGTTCTAATAACACCAAACATTAGCCAAGCGGCACAAATGCTGGCTGACTTTGACCGAGAATGTGGAAAGATAGGTCTACAGCTGAATCTAAAAGAAAACTATGTTTATGAAAAATGAACTAGTTCCAGAGGCCCCATTCACTCTCAATGGAACAGGCCCCATTCACTCTCAATGCAGCAGTTATGTGTACCTAGGTCGAGAAATCAACATGATGAACGACCTAAAACCTGAGCTGCGCAGGAGGAAGAGAGAGTGGCATGGAATGCCTTCAAAGGCATTGAAGAAATAGCTAAAAGGACAAAGAACCTCCGACTCGGGCACATCTCTTTGACTCCACCGTTCTCCCTGCATTAACATACGCCTCAGAGACCTGGGCCCTACGAAAGCAGGATGAGAATGCTATTCGGGTCTCCCAGAGAGGATTCGAAAGAGCTATGCTTGGAATATCATGCCTCACTCAAGTGAGAGAAGGAATCCGGAGTTCTGACCTCTGTCGCTATTCCAGAATCAGGGACGCTGTCTCGTTTGCCAAGGCATCGAAAATCAGATGGGCTGGACATGTAATGCGATTTGGAGACAACCGCTGGACTAGAGCCATTACCGACTGGATCCCACGGGATGTCAAAAGATCACGTGGCCGCCCACCTACAAGATGGTCAGACTTCCTTGTAAAGACCCTAAAGGAACGGTTTGAGGCTCTTCATATTCTTGAATCAACCAGATGCCATTGGGCTACATTGGCATGTGATAGGGTCCAATGGAAATGTTACTGGCGCCCGCTCGAGCAAATCGATGAATAACGGGATTCAAGTGATCAAGTGATCAAGTGATGAACATAGACGTGCAGATGATGTTTCTGCTGTGTGTTTTTGGCTCCCCAGGGTATATTTCCAGGAGTGGTATTGCTGGTTCAAATGGGAGCTCAATTTCTAGTTTTTGGAAGAATGTTCATTTTGTTTTCCAAAAAGGCTGGACCAGTCAACATTCCCACCAACATGCAGATTCCCTTTCTCCCTGCATCCACTCCAGCACTGGTTGTTCTTGGTTTTGTTTTTTTTTTTTTTTTTTTTTGCTTTTTTGGGTCACACCCGGCAATGCTCAGGGGTTTCTCCTGCTCTGCACTCAGGAATTACTCCTGGCGGTGCTCGGGGGACCATATGGGATGCTGGGGATTGAACCCGGGCTGCAGGCCGGCAGGGGCCAGCTGCCTGCAAGGCAAACGCCTTACCCACTGGGCTATCGCTCTGGCCCCGCTTGTATTTTTTAAATGTGTGCCAGTCACTGTGGTGTGAGATGATAGCTCATTGTTGTTTTTGATTTGCATCTCCCTGATGATTAGTGATTATTTGATCACTTGATCAGTTGACATCCTGTTATTTGTCGATTTGCTTGATTGGGCACTAGTAATGTTTCCATTTGTCCCTGTCCCATGCCAGTGTAGCCCAATGGCATCTGCTTGCTCCAGGAATACGAAGAGGCTTAAACCGTTCATTCAGGGTCTTGATGAAGAAATCTGACCATCTTGTAGATGGGCAGTCATGGATCTTTTTATATCCCATGGGATCCAGTGGGTAATGGCTCTAGTCCAGCAGTCATCTCCAAATCTTATTACATGTCCAGCCCGTCTGATTTTTTGACACCTTGGCAAACGAGACAGCATCCCTGATTCTCCTTCGTCTATGGAGGTCGGAACTCTGAATTCCTTCTCTCGAATGAGGTGTGATATACCAAGCATAGCTCTCTGAATTCTTCTTTGGGAGACCTGAATAGTTCTCATCTTGCTTTCATAGGGCCCAGGTCTCTGAGGGCGTATGTTAATGCGCCTATTAACATATGTTGGGTCACAGCCGGCAATGCTCAGTGGAGTCGAAGAGATGTGTCTGGAGCTGGAGGTTCTTTGTCCTTTTAGCTATTTCTTCGAAGCATTTTTCATATGCCTTTTGATCATTTGACTTTCTTAATTGAGGAAGTTTCTGTTCATTTCTTCTCCCCAGTTTTAGGTGTGGTTGATTGTTTTCTTCTTGTAAAGTTCTGCCAGTGCCTTCTATATCTTGGATATTAACACCTTATCAGATGGGTATCACTTGTACCACTTCGTGATACCCATCTGATAAGGGTTAATATCAGATGGGTATTGGGTAAATATTCTTTCCCAATCTGTGGTCTGTATTTGTATCTTGGTCACATTTCTTTTGAGGTGCAGAAGACTCTTAGTTTCAGATAATTCCATTTGCTTATCTTTGCTTCCTCTTGCTTGGTCAGTGGTTTTTCATCTTTGAAGATGTCTTTAACTTCAATGTCGTGGAGGGTTTTGCCTATGTTTTCCTCCATGTACCTTATGGATTCAGGTCTGATGTTGAGGTCTTTAATCTATTTTTCTCTGATTCTTGTGCCTGGGGTTAGATAGAGGTCTGAGTTCATTTTTTTTTGCATGTATCTGCCCAGTTTTTCCAGAACCAACTGTTGGAGAGCCGTTCTTTGCTCCTCTTCATATTTCTTGCTCCCTTATCAAAAATTAAGTGATCATATATTTGAGGATGTATGTCAGGATATTCAACTCTATTTCATAGGTCCACAGGTCTGGTTTTTATTCCAATACCATGCTGTTTTAATTACTACCATTTTGTAGCAGTTTGAAGTTGGGGAGTGCAATGACTCTCATATTTTTTTTCCCCAACGGTTGCTTTAGCTATTCATGGAGGTTTATTTTTCCATACCAATTTCAGGAGTGTTTGATCAACTTCTTTGAAAAATGTCATGGATATTCTTATAGGGACCACACTGAATCTGTATGATGCTTTTGGGGAGTATTGCCATTTTGACAATGTTAATTCTCCCAATCCATGAATAGGGTATGTATCTCCATTTCTGCATGTCCTCATTTCTTTCTTTCTTTTTTTTTTTCTTTCTTTTCTTTCTTTTTTTTTTTTGCTTTTTTAGGTCACACCCGGCAATGCTCAGGGGTTTCTCCTGGCTCTGCACTCAAGAATTACTCCTGGTGGTGCTTGGGGGACCATATGGGATGCCGGGGATTGAACCCGGGCTGGCATGAACCGACCACGTACAAGGCAAACGCCCTACCCGCTGGACTATCGCTCAGGCCCCCTCTTTTTTCTTTCTTTTTTTTTTTTTCCATGTATTTTTTTTTATCTTTTTTAACATTTTCCCTCATTTATTTCTTGAAGTAGCATTTTGTAGTTTTATTTGTACAAGTCCTTTATGTTCTTTTTTTAAAACACTTTCTTTTTTATTTATTTATTTGTTTATTTATTCATTTATTCATTAATTCATTCATTCATCTATTTATTATTTTTAAATTCATTTAAAATTATTTATTCATCAATTTATTCATCTATTTATTTATCTATTTATTTATTTATTTATTTATTTATTGCCTTTTTGGGCCACACCTAGCGACGGTCAGGGGTTACTCCTGGCTCTGCACTCAGGAGTTTCTCCTGGCAGTGCAAGGGGACCATATGGGATGCTGGAGATTGAACCGGGGTTAGCCATGTGCAAAGCAAACGCCCTCTCCACTAGACTATCGCTTCAGCCCCCTACATTCTTATTTAAGCTGATTCTGAGGCACTTTATTTCCTGAGGCATAATTGTTAATGGGATTTTTTTTAAATATCACTTTCTTCTCTTCCTATATCCATTATTTGCAAATAGGAAAGCCCTGGATGTTTGGGTGTGGCCCTAGGTTCTTGTGAAGGAAAGCAGGGAGCTGAGAAAAGGGGCGGGTTGAGTTGCAGCATACCCAGAGCTGGGCCTTCAGGGCTGTTTTTATTGTTTTTATTTTTTTTTTATTTTTTTTTTTTTGCTTCTCTGCCATGAATGACTGCAGAAGGAAGCCTGGGAACATGACTCATATTCTGGGGGCTCTGGCTTCCGCCTTTCGAGACAAAGAGGACACCAGTGTGCCTGTGGCAGGGCGAGTGAGTCAGTTCCTGGCCCAGAGTGTGTGAAGAGCAGCTCTGCGCAGGTGCATGAAGAGCTCTGAGGAGCAGTGTGTAGCGTTGAGGATGTGTCCAGAAAGGAAGGTCCTAAAAGTGCCCCAGAAATGATCAGGAAAGGCTTACTCACTCTTCAAGCTCATGTTCTTGCTTGATCACGTGTCTCGCATGCTTGTCTCTGTGTCTCTTTGCTTGCTCTTTCCACTCTGGAGAAGCTCATGTTTTTTATTTTTTTAATTTAATTTAATTAATTAATTTATTTTTTAAATTTTTTTATTTTTACAATTACAAAGATATACAATTAAAAAGTTCATATCTGGGTTTTCGTCATACAGTGTTCCAGCACCCATCCCGCCACCAGTGCCCATCTCCCACCACCAATGTCCCGGCGCCCTCCCCCCTCCCCTCATGTTTTCTTTTGAACACGTATTCCTCTCTTTTTTCTCTCTCTTGTCTTTCTAAATAAGTTACATTCAATAAAAACTATCTTGCTTCACAGAGAGAGAGGGGAGAGAGAGAGTAAGGGAGGAAGAGAGAGAGAGTGAGAGAGAGAGAGAGAGAGGGGGAAAGAATGAACAGGGCAAAGAGCCAGCTTGGGGAGGAGAGTGACTGGCGAGCCTGTCAGATATCACCACCCCAACTATTTCCGGAAGATACAGGAGGCCCCTCGGGCTGCAATTGCAGTTAAGTATAATGACCTTAGGTTGACTATTGAATTTCTATCTGAGGTACCTGATGTGAGGCCCCACCATCGAGCCAGCCCTCCTTGGGTATGGGGACAAAAAGGGAAGAACAGATCCCAGGAGCTGGAGAATACCCTGGGATCAATGCGTTTGCTTGTATGTGGCTGTTTTTGGCTCAATCCCTGCACTACATGGTCCCTCAAGCAGTGATGAAGTCACCCACCAAGCCCAGAACTGGGAGTAGTTCCTTAGCAATGTCAGGTATGATCTAAACCACTCCTGTTTCCCCCACCAAAACAGGTAGACCCCAATAGGCCCAACCTTCTAAACATAGTAAGTGCCCTGACCACCCTCCCTCCACTCCCTTCAGCATCTGACCAAGGAGACTGATGCCTTTGGCTCCTCACTAGAAGCCCCTGTTTGGTAGTACAGGGTTATGTGTTCCCCTGGGCATGAGCTTCTTGGAGTCTGGTAGCAAGTGATGACCTGATACTCCTTGACTGGAACTGATGGGGAGTAGGGGAGGGCCATGTTTGACTTTCTACTAGCCCTTCTCTTGGGTCAGCTTTGACTCAGAAATCTCTCCATATTTGAGAACCTGATGATAGTTTCGCTGTATTTTCTTTTAGCTCTCTGTTGGTACTTGGCTAGGGCACTTTCGAATGCCTTAGCTGCAGAGAGTGAAATAGGAAAGGGGCTCACCTGTCCACAAGGCTTCAGCCAGGAAGATGCTGCCTGGAGCTCGAAGGAGCCAGGCAGGGTAGTGGCAGATGGAATTGAAGTGGAGGTGAGGAGCAAACTTCTGCACCAGGTCTTTAAATGCAACTCTCTCTTATCCATCCTTCTCTTGCCTTTTCCTGCTACCTGGCATAGGTGCATTTACCACCATCACCTCCACCAACGTGCCCCAAACCCTTCCCCATTGCCCTTAGGTTACTTCCTGTTGCCCCTCCTCCCTCTTTATCAGGAACCTTGAGCTTAATTTGAATTCTCATTCCCAGTCTCCAATAAAGCATCAAAGCTGATGAATTTTCTAGTCAGATGGAAAAAAAACAAAGACTAAAATCTTACCATAATCTCTTGAATAGGGAATAGGAAATTGGTCCCTAACTCTATTTAGGGAATATGACTCTCTCTCTCTCTCTCTCTCTCTCTCTCTCTCTCTCTCACTTTTAGATCATACCCAGCAGTGCTCAGTGTCTACTCCTGACTCTACTCAAGAGTCTGAAGGTGCTTGAGGGAACTTGCAGTACAGGGGATTGAACCTGGACCTTCTCTTGAAAAGTATGTCCACTGAGCTCTGTCTCCAGCCCTGCTCTAGGGTTTTCTCATCTAAAACAAGGAACAGTGGCAATTACTTCCATGGCCCAAGGGGATCAGCTATAATCCTCGAGATGAAAAGAATCTGACCAGGGTTTTTACATGATTTAATAATTAGAAAGTACATTCTATCAAAACGAATGAATTAATGTGATCTGAATTTAGATTATTTGGTCTGCAGGGAGAAGAGGAATCTTTATAATGATGTTCAAATATTTTAAAAAGTTGTTAACCAGCTGTTCTCAGTTTCACTTGACAAGGGGGAAACGAAAGGAATTAAGAAGCACCAGGGGAATGTTAGGTAGGCTGACATCACAGTTCAATGGTTCTTTGGGTTTAGTTTGCAGGGAAACCTGGGAGATAGTTTATAATGCAGGTTCCAGGCTGAAGAGGCAATACAGGGGTTAAGGGGTTGCCTTGCATGTGGCCGACCTTGGTTCAAATTCTGGCACCACATGTGGTCCCAGCAGCATCAGGAGTGATCACTGACCTCAGAGCCAAGAGCTTGTCCTTACTGCTGGTGTGCGGCTCCAAAACCAAATTAATTCATTATAAATTAAAATGATATGCAGATTCCTAACCTGCTCAACTTGCGCAGTCCTAGTTGGGCAGCTCTAGGACAGACCCAAGCATCTTCATTTTCCCACCCTTGAAGGAGGGCATAAATGGACACTTTTGAGAGCCAGCAGGGTGGATGGCTGAACTTAAGGTTCTTTTGGGGATTTCTAGAGCTTTTTAATATCTCAGAAGCACCACACATAGACGTTTAGGCTTTGTTTCATTTAATCACAAAAAAGGTGCCATGTGTTTAGGGAGAATATTGAGGCTCGAATGAAACACCCCTCCCTTCTTTTTTTTAAATTATTTTTTGGGGGTCACACCCAGTGGTACTCAGAAGTTACTTCTGGCTCTGCACTCATAAATTACTCCTGGCAATGCTCATGGAAACATATGGGATGCCGGGATTGAAACTGGGCCGGATGTGTGCAGGCAAATGCCCTCCCCATTGTACTATCACTCCAGCCCCTTGAGATGAATGAACTTCTGATTTGGGGAGGGGGAGATTCGGATCATATTTGGCACCACTCAGGGCTTACTTCTGGTAGGGCTCCGGGGACCATATGCTGTGCTAGAGATCAAACCAGAGTCAGCCACATGCAAACAAATGCCTTAACCCCTGGACCATCTCTTCTACCCTGGACTTTTGATTTTTTGATGAAATTCAATAAGAGTATAATACTTTATTTTATTATTTCTAGTGTTTTAAACATTTTTTTTCCTTTTTTTGGTGTTTTTTGGGCCAAACCCAGCAATGTTCAGGGGTTACTCCTGGCTCTACATTCAGGAATTATTCCTTACAGTGTTCAGGGGACCATATAGGATGCCAGGGGATGGAACCTGGGTTGGTCATGTAGAAGGCAAACACCATCTCCCATGTGTTATTACTCCAGCCCCCTGTTTTACACTTTCATAACAAAATCAAATTTACTTTGAGGTTGAGTTTTTTTTTAATGAAAAATGAACTAGTTCCAGAGGCCCCATTCACTCTCAATGGAACAAACATCTCTGAATGCAGCAGTTATGTGTACCTAGGTCGAGAAATCAACATGATGAACGACCTAAAGCCTGAGCTGCGCAGGAGAAAGAGAGCGACATGGAATGCCTTCAAAGGCATTGAAGAAATAGCTAAAAGGACAAAGAACCTCCGACTCGGGCACATCTCTTTGACTCCACCGTTCTCCCTGCATTAACATACGCTTCAGAGACCTGGGCCCTAAGAAAGCAGGATGAGAATGCTATTCGGGTCTCCCAGAGAGGAATCGAAAGAGCTATGCTTGGAATATCACGCCTCACTCAAGTGAGAGAAGGAATCGGAGTTCTGACCTCTGTTGCTATTCCAGAATCAGGGACGCTGTCTCGTTTGCCAAGGCATCGAAAATCAAATGGGCTGGACATGTAATGCGATTTGGAGACAACCGCTGGACTAGAGTCATTACTAACTGGATCCCACAGGATGTCAAAAGATCACGTGGCCGCCCACCTACAAGATGGTCAGACTTCCTTGTCAAGACCCTGAAGGAACAGTTTGAGGCTCTTCATATTCCTGAATCAACCAGATGCCATTGGGCTACATTGGCACGTGATAGGGTCCAATGGAAATGTTACTGGCGCCCACTCGAGCAAATCGATGAATAACGGGATTCAAGTGATCAAGTGATCAAGAGGTTGAGTTGTCTGTTTTGAATAGATATGAAATCACTATGTCCTCGTGCAAGACTGTAAATTAGCTTCAGGCATAAATCTGGGGCCTGGATGATGGTACCTGGCTAACAGGTGGCCTTGAGGGTGTGTGGTCACTCTGTGCCCCAAAGGTCCAGGAGGCTTTGCTATTCATGCCCTGCCTGAGCGATGAAGTGCCACCCCTGGCAAGCTCTGTAAGCAAATATATAGAAACACTGTGACCAGGAAGTGACTCCAGGAGGGAGCATAGCTCTGGGAGCACGTGAGCGCCGCTAAATGAGAGCCACCTCCTCGAGCACCAACACTGAATGCCAGTGCTGTGACCAGATGTGCAGCCCCTGGCAGTGCCATAACCCCAAGTGTGTGAGCAACACAACTAAGAGTATGTGCCCATACACCTGTCATGCCAACACAGCAAGGGAAAGGGGGATACAGAAATAATTTATTTTTTGGCAAAGAACTCTCCTTTCTCATTGATTTGAAGTCAGTGACCTTTCATTTTTTTGGGCTAATATTTTCTAATGATTTATTTTAAACACTGTGATTTACAAAGTACAAACTTTTTCACAATACAGTGGCTGGAAAGATTCATCATTCAGCACCAATCCCACCACCAGTGTGCCCCCCCCCACCAGAGACCTGCATTTCCCCTCTCTCCCTCTATCCCCTTCCGATGCCTGCTCACTTAGCCAGCATCAATTATGTAGATCCTTTCAGCTAAAATAAGGGAACAGTAATGATAAGGTCATGCCTTTTTTTTCTAGGCAGATGTGTGGGAGTCTGGTCAGTTTTGTTCTTGGATTCACTTTCTGGGTTTTCAGGACACAGTGTTTTTCTATTTACAATCCTAGACACACCATCACTACAGCTACTGACAACACATTTCACATTTATCTTAACGTCTATTTGAGCTTTTCCTATTCATACACTGAACAATCCATTTTATATTGGTTGTTGGAGCTACTTCTCTAAATATGATCGATGAACATGGTGTTAGACAAAAGTCAATGGAGATCCTCAAATCTCCATTATGCCATTTGAGTCCACTTTATAGGGAAATTACCAAGGTGGACCCCAGACCACATCTCATGCCCACACGCTTCATTTCTAGAAAATGTGAGGGATACCGGTTAGATGAATATACTAGGTTTTGAGATAATGCGCAGGGAGCTCCGCACACCATGCAGGGGTATGTGGGACTCCCCATGTATGGTCCCAGCCAGTCTCAGTTCTGGGCAGGACCACCAGGCCTTGCCGGAGGGCATTGAGTTGGGGAGGGTACCCAGCTTCAGCACCCCAGGAAATTTTGTGGATTAGATTACCATAGCATACCTGGGCTTGGAGACATTCTGTCAGATGTGGCTCTGCTGAGCTGTAGAGTCCGGACCTTGCAAGTGGTTATGGTTGTGATACATGAGGTTTCGGACCTCTGGGGGTCTGATCGGGAGGCAGGGGGAGCCCGGCCCTGCCCCCCTTTCAGGACCCCTCATCAGCCCAGCACAGGCCAAGCGGCAGCAGCTCAGCCCTGCTCTCGCTGTTTCCCAGCCAGTAGCAGTTAATTAACTTTCGTTGTTTTGTTTTTGTTTTGGGCCATACCAGGCTGTACTCAGGGCTAATCCTTGACTCTGTACAAGGGATCACTCCTGGTGGTGCTCAAGGGCACCATATAGGTTGTCGGGGACTGAACTTAGGTTAGCCACATGCAAAGCGAAGTGCCCTACCCACTGTACTATTCCTCCAGCCCACACAGTGACATTTTTACAGGAAGTTTATCTCCCAGAATGAAACTTCAGTAACTTAACTTGATAGAAAAAACTCATGCAAGTGAGCAAACTTATTTCCTCAGAGGACCTTAGGAGAATAATTTGTGGGTTGGTTGTATTTTTGTTTTGGTAGTTGCTTTGTTATTATTAAATTGTAGCAGTGATTTCAATAATATGACATCCCCATGCTGAAAAAGCTCTTGGTGTTCTTTGTCAGGCACTTTTCTGAATCTAACCCCCACAAAGGCGCTGCTTGGCGGGCGCCCTCCGGTTTTCCGGAAGCTGCTGCCTACTGGTGTGTGCCCAGGTGAAGGGGCAGAACTTGGACTTTGTAGCCATAGCAGTTCATTCCCCATCAATAAAACACTCAGCCAGGTCATTTTCTCTGGCACTTTTCCACTGTAAAAAAAAAAAAAAAAGAAAAAACTTAAATCAAAGAACATGACTGGTTTTATTGGCAAAACAGTAGATAAATCAGGGACGTAAAAATGCAACGGGATTCAGCACAAGCCCTCTGTAGTGTGGACGCTCTGGGCGAAAGGTTTACTCTGTCAGTTTTCCTCCTGAGACACTCAGGTTTAAGGAAATGTTTGCACTGCTTGAGAGAAAGAGTTGGCTGTGTGTTTTCCTTTTGTGTTAGGCCACTCTGGAAGTAATTCCTTCGGGCACAATTATCTAACACATGGCGATTTAGAAGCAGCCCAAAGCAAGGATATTTGGATGTTTTAGACAGAAAAGAAGAAACTGCATCTTGGGGAATAACCCAAGACATGAAATGTAATAGTGAGACTTTGCATGAAAAATTCAACTCTCATTTCTTTGTGTGTGTGTGTGTGTGTGTGTGTGTGTGTATTCCTGTGAAGATTGTACTTGGAGAGATGAAATTTCTTGGTGTAGAGAAGTTTGGGGCTACGCAGAAGACTCAGCTTGCCTGAGTAACCATTTGGTGTGATGCTCTACCATTGCCTCTTGAAATACGTACATATATGAATAATATATAATATATTTATAAGACACACTCCATACATGAATAATAGATACCATATTTATAAGACACATTCCCTTTCCATTTCCTCTTCTCTTATCGTGAATGGTCAAAGGTCACACACACTGCTTGTTGTGGTTGTGTGGGAAGCCTTTTCCAGAGATCACACACTTATGTGGTGGTGCTGGGGGTCCCAGACGGTACTGCTTATACACTCCGTGTGGATGGCTGTAGGGGTTGACCTCATGCCTGCAGGGATGCATCCTACCACTGAGTTTTCCCAGACCCCCGCCTTTTTTATTTGTTCAGTTCTTTATTTTGGCGGGGACCATACCCAGGTGCTCAGGACTTACTTCTGGCTCTGAGTTCAGGGATTGCTCCTGACGGGACTGAGGAACCACATGCGAGTACCAGGCATAGAACCCGGGTTAGCCTGCTGTATTATCTCTCCATGTCCTCGAATGTCTTCTTGACATTCTTAGTTTTTTAAAAAACTGTAAGCTTGCACACAGCTGACCTGGGTTCAGTCCCTGGCAGGAACCACATGCAGTACCAGGCAAAATCTCAACAAAGACACTAACACAATCATTAAGCTTATGTTTCTGTTTTTCATAGGGTGCTGTAAATTACATAACAGTTCTGCAGATTTTTTCTATTTTTTTTTAATATTTGGACTATACCCCGCTGTTCACATGCTTACTCCTGGATCTTCTCAAGGATCATTTCTCACAGTGCTGCTGGAGACCAAGCCTGGATAAACCATGTAAGACAAGTACCTTCCTTGCTGTACTATCTCTCTCATGCCTTTTAGACATTTTTAAGTTTTAGAAAATAATGTTCTGGGGCTGGAGCGATAGTCCAGTGGGTAGGGCATTTGCCTTGTAGGCAGCCCGGCCGGTGCAGGCCTGGGTTCGATCCCGGCATCCCATATGGTCCCCTGAGCACCACCAGGAGTAATTCCTGAGTGCAGAGCCAGGAGAAACCCCTGAACATTGCCAGGTGTGACCCAAAAATGAAAAAAGAAAGAAAATAATGTTCAGAATGTGCAGAGAGCATGAGTGACGTGCCTCGTGAAGCCAGAAGCAAACTCAGCTTCTCTGGATCAAACAGCGCATGCATTCGCATCAAAGGCTCTAAACAAAGAGAACTACTTCTCATCTTTCTATTAAATGATGCCTCTTCATGCATCATAAATGAGCCAAAGGAAACATTTCAAGAATCGAAAAGGAAAGAAAGCCCAGCCCATGACTGGGACACAATGGAGTCCATTGAATTCTCAGTCTCTCCTAAACACATTTGGGTTCCATAGTAACTTTCCTCCTTTCAACTGTCCCTTTGGTTCCTCTGCAGCCAGGGACCCTGCCTCATACTCGCTCTCTGGCTCAAATGGCCAGGTGGTTGGTGAGTCTAAACAGAGGCTCAAGCAACAGCACTACTTTTTGGGGGTTTTGAAACATGCTGTTTCAAAAAAGATGTTGAAAGCCAGCTTGTGTATCCTGTTGTCAATCCAATAAAACCAGATTTTAGTAATGCATGATCCTGCATGCACGGTCAGGAAGAGAATGAAGATGAATCCAGCCCCCTGGCCATCAGAATGGCTGGACCACTGCTAGGGGGGTGCCCCACACCCAGAGGAGACCAGCCTGGAGCCCTCCCTCACTAAACTGGGAAACCTCCCTTGCCATTGGAATGGCCAGTGGTTCTCCAGAGATGGTTCTTCCAGTGATTTCCAGATGAAGCAAATTCAACGCAATCCCTGGGTTTTAATTTCCTTTTCTGAGCGGAGCCAAAGGTCTGCCTTAACCACGTCTCTTAACCAGCTTCTACAGTGTCTGTGGAACTAAAAGCGTAGGTTTTCCATCTTGCCCAGAGGTGGTCAACTGGAATTCTGGGAGGCCAGAAGAGGGAAAGGAAGTCTCCAGAATATATGCTTTCATTTTCCTCATGAGAAACATCTGCCTTTAAATTCCTTTTAGTGTGAATTTGTGATGAAGAGAGAGCTTACCACCCATCCCAGGCCAAGAGAAAGCTGAGGAAACACAATTTGACTGTGGCCTGAAGGACCCTGGAGGAGGATGAGCCTGTCTTTCCTGAGTGCTTCTCTCTACGGTGTGGAGAGGCGGGATTTGATTGGGAGCCAAGAGTGTAGAAAATATGGCTCATGCTGTTTCAAAAAAAGAAATGTTCAGGATTCTTCTCAAATGTCTGGTGAGGGAGTGGAAGGGTGAGGCGTCAGATACTTTCCATGTGCAGGTCAAATTGAGACGAGGGTGCTGTGGAAAATAGGAGAAAAACAAGCGTCAGAGATTTATCTTGGCGAGATTTTGACATCACAAACCTCTTGGAGCGGAAGGACCCTCCCGGCTCTCTACTCCCCCTTTTATGTAGCTGAGGAAACCAGGGTCTGGAGACTAAATGGCCTGAGGTCACAGTGTCACCGTGAAACTGGTTCAGTTCTGAGTTTGTAAGTCTTTGAGTGATATATGAAAGACTGCATTAAAAGTCCAGACGTGTATTCTCTCTCTGTCTTGTTCTCTCTGATTCTGTGTCTGTCTGTCCCTCTGTCTTTGTCTCTGTCTCTTCCTGCTCTCTGTCTCCCTCTGTCTGTCTCTCATCTCTATCTCTCTTTGTCGCTCTCTCTGTCTCTGTCTATCTCTTTCTATCTCTGTCTCTGTCTCTGTGTCCCTTTCTCACTCTTTTCCTCTCTCTCTCTCTCTCTTTTTCAGACAGACCTGGCCCGGCCCCTACTCTATTCTGTCCAGTTTATGAGTCTGAGGTCTTGACTAGACCCTGTAGCTGGGGCTTGCTGGACTGCTCTGTCGCTGGGGCTCATGGCCGCCTCTCAAGGCCATAGCCTCGGCTTTGTCCCTTTCACTTCTTTTTGTTCTCAGGTCATGGGTGGCAGCCTCTGCTAGTCTGGGCGGTGTGAGCACTGGTGCAGAGACTTGCCCAACGAGTGCTCCTCTTTTAATGCTACTTTCCCCCTCTCGAGTCATCCCACTATTTTTCTGACTGGCTACCTCTTTTTTTGTGGAGATTTAAAAGGACCAAGTGTCTTTGCCCCCTGACCCCCTTCCCCAACAACAATACCCCCCCGACAGAGCATACAGCCTGACTGAGCTGGACATGCTGTGTGGGAGCAGGGGGTCTGGGGAGAGCAGGTGAGGCTCTGCAAAGCATGGGGGCCATGTAGCATTGTCTCCTCCTGGGGCCTCCATGGCCCTTGTGTGCACCTGGGGATGCAAGACCTAGCTAACTTGGGTTTGATGGAGGATTCACTCAAGTACCTTTTCTCAGAAGACTCCACTTAGTGATCACAACTGTAGACACCTGAAGGTACAGCAGGGAGAGAGCCTCAGGGCCAGTCACTGTGGGAACTATCTAACTGTGGTGGGTGGGGATGGGACCCACTTTCTCTAGAGCGCCCTTGTTATCTGTGTGAGGCTCCAGAAACCTGCCTTCTTCCTCGGACTTCCATTTCCTGTCCTCCATTTCCTCTTCCTTGTCCTCCTTTCCTACTTCTTCTTCCTCTTCTACCTCCTTCTCCTTTCTTTTTTATTTTTTGGATCACACCAGCGATGCTCAGGGGTTACTCCTGGCTCTGCACTCAGGAATTACCCTGGCGGTGCCTCGGGGACCATATGGGATGCCAGGGATCGAACCGGGCCGGCATGGGGCGACCAGCGGGCAAGGCAAAAGCCCTACCCGCTGGGCTATCGCCCTGGCCCCCTCCTTCTCCTTTCTTATTTATCTATTTTGTTTTTGGGGCCACATCCGGCCATGTTCAGGGCTTACTCCTGGCTCTGTGTTCAGGGATCACTCCTGGTGGACTCGGGTGACCATATGGGATGCTGGGGATAGAACCGGGTCAGTTGTGTGGAAGGCAAAAGTGCTCCCCACTGTACTATCACTCTGGTCCCGTAAACACCTTCTTCTGACCATGTTTGGATACATTGCTCAGAGGGAAGGCTGGAGATGTAAGTAATAGAGTAACTATTCCTTGTGAATTCAGCTTCTTCCAGGAAATTACCCAGAGGAGCAAAGCACTAAGGTCAGGGGGATGCAGAGCCAACGGCTTCTTCCCTGCTCACACGGTGACAGGCTCTGAGTGTTGTGCTTTGGTTAGTTGGTTCAGATTGGGACATAAAGACACGAGCTATGAAGGCACTGCTGGCTTTGGCCCTGGCTGGTTGATAGATGGGGATTGGAAGGATTGGTTAATAGACGCAGGGTCTTACCTCCTACTCATTGGCACAGGGTTTGCACATCAGCCAAAATTGCTTTTTGAAAGTTTACTTAACATGCCATTCAATGTGCTAAACTGCCACCAACTGCCAGTGTATCACCAAAGTGTGCATTCCTGGTTACGACAGGTTGCGTTCAAAATTTAATTCTCTCCACAGTGGACACAGACCCAAGTTTCTTAATTTTCTTCTCCACTGCTTGGGCTGACTTCTAGAATAAAGATCCTCCATGCACAATCCTGCCCCAGTTCTGCATTGCAGAAAGTTGCCATTACAGGCTTCTGTGCCTCCTCCTCTGAGTCCTTCTGTGACTCTGGCTCCTCCTCCCTCCTGCTGGCTTCTCCCTTAGCCTCCATGCAGCCTCCATGCAGTTCAGAGTCATACTCTTCTTTTTTTCTTAATTTTTTCCTTAATTTTTACATCCTGTTTGGCTTCCGATGAGCTGATTTATTCCTGAATTTTAGCCCAATTTTTCATTAAGCCTTGTGTACTGATGCCTGAAACCCCCACTCCAAAGCTGCAGCTAGAAAAATACTTTATTTCTTCCTCCCACGAGTCCATAAACTCACTCGTTTCAGTGAATTTAAGCCCCAGATAAGGTGAGCACAGCTCCATGTGTTTAATTAGGCCCTTTTCAAATCTCCTGTGGTATGCACAGTTGGTGCTACTGAATTATGCCAAGAGCATTTCAAACGAGATCATATGAAGATGAATACATTACAACTTCTAAATCGTTTAAAACAGAAGGTACTTTGTAAATATATGACCATGCTTTGAGTAACAGACATGGTCTGAGGCTACAGGATAAATTCTTTTCTGGGAATGAGGGTGGGAATGTGTTGTCCAGTTGAGTCCAGACAAAATGAACAAGCACATTGCAGGAACTCTATATTTGAGGCGCTATAATTCATCCATGCCCCAATTCATAAGCACATTAGCATTTATCATGCATTAGGAACTCTACTAGACCCCAGAGATGAAAATAAAAAAATAAAATATTTCCCCTTCAAGTGGCTTTGCATATATGTATGTGTATGGGAACAGAACACACATGTAGAATGACAGGCAAGAAGCAAGCAAAGGGTTAGGAAGATCTCAAGGAAAGGCAACAGCTGAAGGGGGGTTTAACAAGACATCACAGGGAGGTGACAGTTGGGTGTTGAAGGGAAAGCAGAGCTTTGTTCAATATATTTTTAAGTGGGGGGGATTAATTTAGAGACACTGAAAGTTGCAAAAATCACAGATGACACCTACACAGAGCTCTTAGATTTTCAGCCTCTTAACAGCTTGCACTTCTAATTATATTTGGTTAAAACTAAGAAACTAACACAGGGGCATCACTATTACCAAATACTTTATTTTTGGGTCACTGCTTCAGCCTGCAGCTCTGCAATCACACTGCCTCGGTGACTGGGGTTTCTCCATGATCCCTGTGTATGGTAGTTTCCCAACCTTGCTTGTTTCCCAAGATTGACGACCTTGAGCCACGATCAGTTAGCCTGTGGCATGTCTTTGATCTAGAGATGCTTGCTCTCACCTCTCATGGTTAAACTTAGAGTTACAGATTTGGAGGAACATCACACAAAGGAGGTCTCTCTTCATCAGCCACTGTGTGGACACCGACATCCACAGGATGTCACGGGTGATATTTGTCAAGAAGGAAATTTAATTAGCAGGACATGCCTCCATTAGGCACTTTGCTGTTTGCACATGTGCATACATTTAGTTGTGGTCCTTGTGAATACTCTGCATACACACGTGCTCAGCAGGGGACACCCTTCCTGGTCACTGAACTCAGTGCTTGAATATATGCCAGTCTGGTGCCCTGGGACCGCACACTGTTGTGAGTTGTGATCGCACACGAGTGTATATCGCTCTGTGACTGGGGTTTCCAGTCAGCAGAAATCCTGGGCACGTCCTCAGTGCATAGGTGTGTGTTACCCAGGATCGACCTGACAGCCTCAGATTACCTGGATGTGCCCTTCTGCTGCTCATGGCCTGAGCCAGGCCAAGATCTGCTATCCCCCTTACAGACTTAACACCTGCTCATTTATTTCACAGACACGTATCAGGTACCTGGCAGGAATCTGGCTTTATGTTGGGCCACAGGACAGCAGGAGAAATGATTTTGATGAACTAGTTTGTGTTTAAGAAGCTCATCAGTGGGAAAGACAATAAGAAAAATAACTAGGAGGGAATAGTTAACTGGGCTTCATGGTAGAACTGAAGTTGGGTCTTGAAGCATGCAGGGGAGTTTTTTTAAAAAATTTATTTATTATTATTTTTTAAACAATTACAAAAATGTTCATGTTCAATGCTCATGGGTTTCGGCCATACAGTGTTCCAGCACCCATCCCTCCACCAGTGCCCATTTCCCACCATTAATGTCTCCGATTCCCTTCCCTCCCCAGCCTGCCTCTGTGGCAGGTTCTCCGGTCTCTTCTCTCTCTTTCTCTTTCTCTCTCTATTTATCTCTTCCCTTTCTTACATGTTGCGGATTGTAATAGACTTTCGACAATTATTGACACACTGTTATGACAGGGAGTTTTGGTGGTGGGAAGAGCATGTGCCAAACGTGGAGTAGCAGTGCCTGGTTTTCAGAGGGAGTCATGTGGTATTGCTGGAACTTCCAGAGGGTTCTAGTGTCAGTGGACACTGGACAGGAGGACTAAACTCCCACTCCAGGCCTTTGTGAAGACAATCTTGGGAAGGTGGCTGGGGAGGAGACTCCCTCAGAAAGGGGGTTCCTAATTGGTCTCCTTCCTATGACATCAGCCTAACAGAAGTGTATGAATCTCCCAGGCTTTTGTCTGATTTGCCACTATTGCCTCTTAATCTTGGAAGTACCTGTACTCACGGATGCCCAATCCCTTAAAATGTGTTGAAAGGTCACAGCATTGGGTCTGGGATCCACAACAGATTCTCTTACAGCTCATTTTAATGCAGCTCAAGATTGAGCCCAAAGTTCCTATTGCTCTTAATACAGCTTTCTGTAAAGCCGTGGTGTAATTTAGTTGTGGTCCTGTCCTCTGTGGGCAGAGGATTATCTGCTGATCTTCGATATTAACTTGTTCATTGAGCTCTGTCATTATCCCATGTCACATGGCCTCTTTATAGCTTCCCAAGCCAGTAAATGCTAAAGAAAACAGGATTTTTCCAGCTCTGATCTCTTATATGTGGCAAATTCCAAGAGCAGCCTCCCAGAAAATAAAAGTTTTTATACAACAGAGTGGATGTGTTCATGAAAGATATATTGTTTATTTTCTTGGCACAGAGTTAACTCTAAAATAAGATTACTTAATTGAAGAAAACATTTCCTGACATGCTGAGAAGCAACATTTGAACCAAATCTCTCTCTCTTAGATGAAGTCTAGAGTGGATGTGTTCTAGGCTATTTAATCCATGTGAATCTCAAACAAAATCATTTAAACTACTGAGGCATTTAGTTGGTAAGGCAAAATGTAATGCAATACTGCAGGCAACAGCTTGTAATCAATTATGATTTTTAGTTGGGAGAGTTCCTGGGGTTTGTTGATACAGTAGTAGTTTATTTATTTATTTATTGGCACAAAATCTTAAATCTGGAAGCATTCAATTCAATTCTTTATTGCACTATGGCTGCTCCTGGTTTCATTTTACAGAGAAACTCACTTCCTTATGAGTGGTTATTTCATGCTGTTTTTTAGATTTAGAGATTATAATCACAGTGTATAACATTATTTATTATAATGTATATTGTATAATACATGCATAGATTAACTTAATACATATACAATATGTACCATATATTATGTGTATATTCTGTATAATATAATGAACAATGTATTAAATGTGTAATATACTATGTTGTAATGTTATATGATTACTTTACATAAAATGTAATTATCAGGGCTGGAGAGCTAGTAAAGGGTTCAGGTGCTTGCCTTGCATGCAGCAGACCCTAATTCCATTACTAAGCACTGTCAAGAGTGATCCCTGAGCACAAAGCCAGGAATAAGCTCTGAAAGTGCTATTGGTGTAGCTGAAAACCAAAATAAAACCATATAATTTGTTATATAAAATAATATTCTTATTATAATGTATAATACTTTGCATATTATAATTATGTAATCCATAGGTCTGATGCTACACAACACATTACCATAGATAATATATTATTTATAGTTATATATGAGGAATTTATAATAGATCAAACTAGTCTTGATACATATGTGGTAGAAAACACAGATGTTCAGTGAAAAACTTTCCCTTTGTTTCAGGGTGCATGGGTGCCCCACTGAGAGAGAATCCCTTCACAGCTGCCCCACTGAAAGAGAATCCCTCACGGCTGCTCAGTGAGAGAGAATCCCCCGCCACCGGCTGCTGCACTGAGAGAGAATCCCCCTCACGGCTGCCCCATTGAGAGAATTCCGTGTCTTCCTGAGAGTAGGGGGAAGCCAGAGTGGAGTTTTCACTACAGAACAGGAGGCATGTGTTTTTATTTTTTAAGATTTTATTTATTTATGCATCTATCTATCTATCTATCTGTCTGTCTGTCTGTCTGTCTGTCCGTCTGTCCGTCCATCCATCTGTCCATATCTATCTATCTATCTATCTATCTATCTATCTATCTATCTATCTATCTATCTATCTATCTATCTATCTATCTATCTATCTATCTATCTATCTATCTATCTATCTATCTATCTATCTATCTATCTATCTATCTATCTATCTATCTATCTATCTATCTATCTATCTTTGCTTTCCTGGGTCACACTGGGCAATGCCCAGGGTTACTCCTGACTCTGCACTCCAGGAATTACTCCTGGTGGTGCCCGGAGGACCATATGGGGATGCCGAGGATTGAACCTGGGTCAGCCACGTGCAAGGCAAATGCCCTACACACTGGATTATTGCTCTGGCCCAGAAGGCATGTGGATTTAGGCTTAGATGTTGAGTGTCACTCCTCCACACCCTCCTATTTATTCTTGCCATCTGGAACTTGGTGTGGAGATTCAGTTTGGACCAGGTGGGTGCAGAGCCTACAGGATTCTGCTCTCCCGCACAAAGCAAGCGGCAGAGTCCCTGAACATTCGTCTGGATGGCTCACCTTTGGGCTGTGAAGAGAACAGATAATCCATTCTTAAACCACTGTTATCTGTGAGGGTTTCAGTCAAGAGAAGCTTGGACTGGATGGAGTAAAAGAGGTTAAGCCACTCGATGAACATGGAACCGATCAGAGATTGATCCCCAGCACCAACAGTAGCCAATAATCCCCAGAGGGGCCCGTAGTCTCCTAAACACCAGTTGCGCGGATCCCTGCTCCACAAAAATAAATCTGTCCAGTCATGTTGAACATCACAAAGCTACCACAGTCCACCATCTGCCAACTTGAACTAGGGGAGAAGGCATATACTTTGCATGTGGTAGACACCAAGTTGATCCCCAGCACTGTGTCTGGTCTCCTGACCACCAGGAGTGATCCCTGAGCACAAAGCCAGGAATAAGCCCTGAGCATTGTCAGGTGTGGCCCCTAAATCAACAACAACAAACTGTGTTTCATTATCTGTGAAACAACAAGGACTAGATGCAGATGCTAAAGGCTGAGCCTTGTCTGAGGCAAGACCAAGGCCTTACTCAGCCATCTCCCTCCCTTGGAATTGTTTGCATTGTTTTGGGGGCACAGGCAGCGGTGTTCAGCAGTATTCACTGCTCTACATAATCCATATCAACGTAAGACCCATATCAGAGTTTGGGGCCCAGAGAGATAGTTCAGGTGCTGACCCTGCACGTGGTTCACCCAGCTTTGATCCCCTAGCACCCATACAGGCCCCAGAGCCCTGCCAAGAGTGATCCCAGAGTAAGCCCTGAACACCATTGCCTGTGACACCCCCAAATAAAAAAACAAAGCCAACAAATCCAAAGGGGCTGGAGAGATAGTGGCTGGGTAAGGCCCTGGTCTTGCCACGAACAAGGCTCAGCCCTCGCGTCTGCAACTGTTCTTGGTTGTTTCACAGTAATGAAGCACAGTTTGTTGTTGTTGGTTTATGGTTCACACCTGACAATGCTCAGTATTTATTACGTGGCTTAGTGCTCAGGGATCACTCCTGGTGGTCAGGGTGCTGGTGCTGGGAATCAAACTGGAATCAACACATGCAAAGCTAATGCCTTTGTCCCTGTACTTTCTGCCCGCCCCATCTCCCAGTCCTACCCATGACAGTTTTAATAGGTAGTTCAGTGGATTTATTGTTGTGTTTCCTTGGTCGATGCATTTTCCTCCCTTGTATTCCATTTGACAATTTTAGAAAGGGCTCTGGGGGATCAAACAGAGGCTGACTATGCTCTCTACCATGGAGAGATATCCTTATTCTTTTTGAAACCAAAAACTTCTAACAAGTAGGGCCCAAGTGCAGGGCTTGGAGCAAAAACTGATCCTGAATCTCTAGGAACAATTGGGAGATGTTCTCTCTACAATTCTGATTCTTTATCCCTAAATTCTAATTCTAGGGAGAAATCTCCATGAATTGGCCATTGTTTAGGCTATAAATTCTCCTGATGAATATTACCCCTAGCCTTGCAAGGTTATGTCACCCACTTGGTACCATATTGAGCTTTCCAAGACTATGATTCCACTATTGTACCAGGCTGGTGCCCTAAGATAATCGGTGCAGGTGAACTGAATGAGAATTTCACGAACCTGGGTCCATGACTATAACCCCCTTCACTATGAAATGAATCAATCAGAAAAGATGCTGCTTAGAATCCCATGACAGTGGAGTTGACATCCTGTAATGCTGGATGTCAATAGTTTAGAGTAGGACAGTAGTTTAGGTAGGACCATGCAGGTCTGAAACATCTCCATCTGTAGATGAACTACAGATCTCTATGTCTAGATGAACATTGCCGGGTGTTACCCAAAAAAAACAGAAAAAAAAAGGAAAAAGAAAAAGAGAAAAAGAGAAGAAACTTCACTGTGACAATTTCCCACAGCCCAGGATGCAAGTTGGTTTGCCCTGTGGCTGCTGTACTCCAGGGAGCGTTGCCTTGGTGCAGCCTGGGCGGAGCCACTCTGGACCCCTTTGCGGGAGCTTCTCATCTGTTTCCTGTCCAAATGGTTCCAGCTGAAGAACTTCCTGTGAGCTTCCGACTACGTGTTTTTTGAAAAATTCTTTCTGAGACTACAACCCCACGGGACTGCTGTTTACACTCAATAAAACTCTCTTTTTTTTCCTGGTGGCTGTTAAACTTTAGCATCAGATTGTACCACTCATCAGCAGAATATTCCACCTAAGCTTTCCTGGCCAAGCAAGTTCCCTTGCGCCATCAGCTCTGGGGGGAGAAGGAACCAGTTCATTTTCACAACCACCTGGGGAAATCCTGCAAAAGCAACGCTCCTCCTCCTCCTGAAAAGTGTTCTGGCATTAGAAGCATGAAATCTGCTCTCAGACAAGAGAACAAAATGAAGTTAGAGACTTGGGATTAAAGAGTTTAAAAAGTAAAAAATGAATCCTGCGATCCTTGTAAATGAGTGTGAATGACCTTTCCTTAGCTTCCTTACTTCCCACCATCTGTTCATTGAGTGCTTGGTTTGTAGGATATTTTTTCTCTAGCTTTTAAAAAATATTTTATTATACCACCGTGAGATATACATTTTACAGAGATGTTCATGTTTGGGTATTTTCTCTAGCTTGACTCATTGCTGTTACCCAGAGGACAGTCTTTGTCTTTTGTCTTTTCCCTTATCAAGAAATAGTTTTCTAGTCTTCTCTCTTCTGCAGAGTACTGGAAGAGATATGGGGCTCACTGCTTCCTAAACAAGCCCCCACCTCACTCCCAACCCCAATTCTCTGGACTGTAGCCCGTCACTCACTCCATTTCCACAGCTATCCAAGTCTTCCAATTCCTAGGCCTTTGGGGGATTCTATGGAGTAATTAACTCTTAAAATATTTTTTGTTTGTTTGCTTTTGGGCCACCCAGTGATGCTCCAGGGCGCTCTCCTGGTTTTATGCCCAGGGATCACTTCTAGTAGGACTCAGGGACCATTTTGGATGCTGGGGATTGAATCGTGGCTGGCTATGTGCAGGACAAGAGCCTTGCCACCTGTACTATTCTCCAGTCCCATCAAAGCATTAAAAAAAAACTTCATAGAATTTTTAAACTCATTACTATTCCCATAAATGATTTTTTAGCTTAAATATTTTTAAACATTTTAAAATGGTGGTGGGAAATGTGCGCTGGTGGAGGGATGGATGCTGGAACACCATATGACTGAAACCCAACCATGAACAGCTTTGAATTGCGATCTCATAGTGATATAATAAAATTTTAAAATAAAGAGTTTCTTTTGTTTTGTTCCTTACTGATCATGATTAGTGGAGGTTCTGGAGAGAACCGGAGGATATGCAGAACCAACTGACTTTATGTGGAAGGTCACTAAGTAGCGAACAAATTGTCTTCAAGGAAAAAATGGAAATAATATTCTACAGTGAGAGCTTTCTACATGTGTTCTGCGTGCAAGGAGCCAATTTACAGCCTAGGACTGGCTGTAAATTGCTAAAGCAGAAGGAGAGTGGCACTTGCCCAGTGTTCAATGCCCCATCAAGTATTGCCTGCCATCTCCTATGCTCTGGGCCTGAGCTCAGGAAGGAATTCTGCCTCTCCCTTCATCACTTCATTCAATTTGTTTGCTCCTTGTTGCCTCCAGTGTGTTAACCTGCAGTGCCTGGGCACTTCCCAGGCTAAAACTGATGGTACTCAAAAGCGTTAGCTGGGGATCAAACTGGGTTGGTACCATGCAAGCCATGCCTCTGACCCCTCCTCCTATCTCTTCAGTTCTGTGTTGACTTTAAGCCCTGCTGTCTAGGAACTAAGTCCCACTTCCTGCCATTTGTCAGCAACTGTGTCCTCGGGTCTCTCTCTGTCCCCAGGATTATAGCCCCAGAAGCTAAGCATGCGGCGCTTTTTGTTTGAGCCATTTACACAGAAACATTTTGACAGCCCCCTGCCTGGGCTGCATAGCGCAGGCAAGCACATCCCGAGATGCAGACGTTCCTTTTCCATCACCCTCAGGCTTGCTCTGCTATTTCTAGTTCAGGTGGTTTCCGTTACTTAGAGCCCAAGGGAAGGGAGGAATCCTTAGAGCATGGGGAGGTGGCTCAGGTAACACTGGACACTCCGTTCACCTTTCTGGAGACAGCCTGAAGGCTTGGGCTCCGGCTGGGGAGCCACTTTCTCAGCCACCATCACTTTCTGTCTATGGGCCTTTCTGCTTCCTTTTTTCAGCAATGCTTTGCAGGCAGCTGCCTCCTCTACGTGGGATCAGCTTCTGGGAACACAGGAAACCACATAGGCCAGAAACACAAAGACACTTGAGGCATTGTTTAGAGAGCACATGTAAGACGTTAGAAACCCAACATCCTCCACCTGTAGCAACATCTCCCGCAGATGCACTGGGCAGCCCGTGCTCATTTAGTTCTGCATGTGTGTTACTGCTCAGAGATGGACCTGGGCTGGGGTTCAGCCATCCCTGCTGCAGATGGCCCCATGTCCCATTAGGACTTGACCAGTGTGGAGCAAAGAAAAGACCTCTTTGGCAGGGTTTACTCTGCGCACTCCCCCAGCCCCGCCCCTCCAGTCAGAGTCATCAATGGGGTTTCTGCCCGGGTAATTTCAGTCCTAGAGAGGCCGTTTCTCTTTCAAAGTAAACAGGAAGCCAAAACAAATGCTCAGGGCCTTGTGCCTAACGAAGGCAGATTCAGCTAGTCACCCGCTTGTTCATTATTGTCCAGAAGTAGCACTTACCACCTCAGTACTGGTTCTATGAAAAACACATTAGCTATGAGAACATTCACTCCCTCCCTATTGCATTGTCAAGCTGGTCTGAATCGTCTGGGGTCTGAGTACTTAATATGAAGCAGGAAACTTTCTAACTGGGTCCTGAGTATCTCATTAAATTTTTTTTATGCTGTTGACTTTTTAGTTCTTAGCTGTTTAGTTGGGGTTGTTTGGGGGCCATACCTAGAGTCCTCAGAGCTTACTCCTGGCTTTGTGTTCAGGGATCACTTCTGATAGGACTTGGGGACCATACTATGGGCATGCTGGACATGACACTGGGTCAGAGAGGTGCTAGGTAAAAAAATCCTACCGTCTACTATTTTTCCAGCCCCCGAACATTTACCTAATCTTTACTAGTCTCCTGTTTGAACTCAGTCTATGAACACCACAACCGTGGACAGTTTCATGTTCAGAATATATGAATGTTCTCAAAATGGATTACTATTGACAATGTCAGACAGAACCCCGAGTCCAGAAGCTCCTCAAGACTCTGGGGAAACTGGGGAGCAAAGAGTGGAGTGGCAGTAACACTTTCCCATGCAGCATCTCTCAAAAGCGTGTCTGTGAGTTAGGCTCTCCAGAAAGTTTTCCATTTTTATTTTATACTGTTTCTTTTGCACATCTGGCAGAACTCCAGGGCTGCTGGAGACTCACTTGGTGCTCAGGAGTCACTGTTGAGACACTGGGGGGTGTTTCGGGGGTGTCCAGCATGGACTCTGCAGCTCTTGTAGGCGGAGCCTGAGATCAGCCCTTATGATTAGTATTCTGGCCTCTTGTACTCATTCATTCCATTAGATGCTGATTTATAACAGCCTCCCCCTCTGCCCCTCACATTCCACACCATTTCTAAGTGTTTTTTTTTTCTTTTTGGGTCACACCCCGGCCATGTTCAGGGGTTACTCCTGGCTCTGCACTCAGGAATTACTCCCTGGCAGTTCTTGGGGACCATATGGGATGCTGGGGATCAAACCCAGGATGACTGTGTGCAAGGCAAATACCCTACCACCTGTGCTGTTGCTCGGGCCCCGAGCCACACCATTTCTGCATGCAAAGATCTTGCGTGCTAGCCCAAGGAGGCGACTGAGAAGACTGAGGACCATGCTCAGTGAGCGCCCCACACAGCAGCTGTGGCTCTCTTCCTCCTGCCATGTGATCACAGATGGCAGGTACAGGCCCTGGAAAGGTGCCCACACCTAGAGCACCTTCTTGGCTCTCTTTGGCTGTGATTTTCTGGCAGGATCTGGTGCTGCTCTGAGAGGCTCACTGCAGACAATGAATCACCAACCAGTTGCATCTATGGAGCCCAATATCTGCCTCGCTGGGGCCCCCAGAGATGTTCAGGTCATCATTCTGGAGCTGAAAGAATGGTCTTAGCATTCAGTGGTCAGTGCTTGCCAGCTACAGGGCACCAAGCATGGGAAGGCAGAAAAAGTGAATGGTGGTCCCTGTACTTGATGGGAGATTTCTACCTGTTTTCAGCTGATCTTCTATGATCTACGTTATTCGGGCAGGAGATGGCAGCTTGATAGGACATGTGGATTATGTCCACTTTCAGCTGACGGGAACTCAGCAGGAGGAGCCTGGTGAGCCTCAGGGCATGGGGTTGCTCCTGGCAGGGAGCCTCAGCAGGTGGAGATAGACCCTTCTAGGAGCGGAGCATCGTGAACAGTCTCCAGACTGGCTTCTTACACCTGCAGGGCAGCCCCCTACACAGTAGGGTGGATCCATGATGTCCCCCATAACCAGGAAAAAGGCAGGAACAGTTCCATGTGCCAGTCCTCAGTGAGGGCTTGGAGGAAGCTCTTGGCATGGAGCCGTTTTGCCTCCAACAGCATCTGAATTGCTCCCAGTACATCACCATTTTTAACATCCGACTCCACAGCTCGTCAGAGCTCCACCCAGCAGAAGAGTTGATCACAAGTCCTGCTCGTCAGTATGCCCTGATCCAGAGACTCATACACAGAGCAGAGCTGCTACCGACTCCTCCCTGTGCCCAGCTGATTATGAGATGCCCAGGAGGGGGAGGCAGGTTCTAGTCCTGGCCTGCCACACCCTGGCAGAGCCCTTGCAAGAAACCAGAGGAACCTGCATACCATGAGGGCCGCCATTTTCAACATCTGGACTCAACAGTTTGTCAGAACTCCACCCAGCAGAAAAGCTGATCTTTCCCCATCTTGTGCAGCTGCTGCTGAGCCGTGCGGTTCATCAATAAATGCATGAGATGAGAGGCTACTACAAGAGTATCCCCCCAAAAAAAGAGAGTATCCCATCTGCATGGCAGAGCCTGGCAAGCTACCCATGTCGCATTTGATATGCCAAAAACCCAGTAACAATTATAGACCTCATTCCCATGACCTGAAGGAATGGTTTGAGGCTCTTTTATGTTCCTGGAGCGGTAGATGCCCTTGGGCTACACTAGCATGTGACAGGACATATGGAGATGTTACTGGTGTGCACTTGATCAAATCAATGAACAACGGGAAGACAAGTGTTACAAGTGATACAAGTGATACATTTCCAACAGCATCAAGTGCTGAGATCATCTACCTCTGAGTGGTCCAGCTTATCTCTGGGTAGCACCCCTAGTGCTCTGGGTGAGGGGTGCTAGGCGAGATCCTGCTTAGCTTGGCCCTCAGCACACAGTCTCTCATATCTGAAGGAGAAACTTGATCGTTTCTAGAGGCTGCATGGGCTCCTCCTGTGTAATGAATCTTAAGGTCTCAACCCAGTTGAGTCTCGCAGTCAGGGAGACTAGAAAGAACGAGACTCAGAAGTGAGAGGCTTGCAAGCTCCATGGCTCTCCCACGAAGCTTAGCCCCTCGCTTCCTGATGTGGCACCTTCCCTCCTTGCTGTCTCCTTCTGAATGGAGAGATGGTTTAATCAGTTGCGCTGATAGTAACTTTATCCTTCTAGCATGTTGTGGTAATTTATCAGAGCAATAACAGATCAGTCCAGCCCTGCACACAGACAACATACATTTATCACATCCATTTTCATGAGTTGAAACTTCAGGAGTCACTTAACTGGGTGGTTCTGGCTCTGGCTGGAGGTTCTGGGTCTTCTTGCGGTGTCGGTGGTACTGAGGTGAAGGGTAACTAGGGCTGGAAGAATCTCATTATTGCGCTCCGACACATGCCACTGGCAAGAGCTTTCAACTTCTTGGCTTGTGGCCTCTCCTGAGAACATCCTCAGTGTGCATGACCTGACTGAGAAAGTCAGGCAGGAGACAATCCTTGGGTATGATATTGTCCCTCTGTATTATACTATGAGTGACAGGTTGTCGGCTCTGTTTGTTATTTGAGTCAAGCGCACAGAAGCGTGAATACCAGGAAGTGTGTTTCACAGGGGCTGTCTTGAAGGCTAGTTACAACAGATATGTGCCGATACTGACAACTAGGTAAATTAAAAGTGATTATTATTATGGAGAGATTGGAGATGTTGGAGCCATATACCCAGTGGTGCTCAGGGGCTATTCCTGGCTCTGTGGTGGTGCTCAGCAGACCATGTATGGTGCTGAGGATTCAGAGTGGGGTTGGCTACATGCAAGACAAGGTTTTAACTCCAGCACTAACTCTCTAGCCCTGGAAGTGACTAGTAAGTGCATGTGAACTCAGCATATTTTATTTCCAAACACCCACATCTGGTCTGGTACTTGCACTCCTGGCCACAGTGGTCCACACATCTGGTCTGGGCTTGCACACTGACCTCAGTGCTCACAGAGTTTTGCAACCCTTTAGTTGAAGTTTTGCTCCCTCCTCTCTCTTTCTCATGCTTCCCTGTTTCTTTAGGGGCCACTCGCTTTATATTGTCACCCATCTCTTATTTCTCAAACACTTCTGCCTTCCAAAGTGTTTGCCCTCACCCGGCCATCCTACTACTCTAATAAAAATTGTCAAGAGTTAGAATCTACCACAAATATGTGGGAGCAAAGTGTAGGTATGATAGAGAAAGGACCAGTTTGATAATAATTGGAAATTGTAATGCTAGACTAGAACTGGTATTGAAAATAGGTAAAGGGATATGCATGATAACCCTTCAGTGTCTGTATTGCAAACCACAATGTGCAAAAGGAGCGAGTGGAGAGAAAGAAGAGAGAGAGAAGAAAATTACCTGCTATAGAGGAAGGTTGTCGGGGTGGTGGGTGGGAGGGAAATGGGGCACATTGGTGCTGGGAAATGTGCACTGGTAGAGGGATGGGTGTTGGAACACTGTATGACTGAAACCCAATCATGAATAGCTTTATAATGGTCTATTGCATGGTGATTCAATTAAAAAATAAATAAATTATTTTTATATCCTTCAAAGCTACCATCTTTATTCAGCTTCAGAAAAGAGCCTATTGGCATAATTTAGGATGAAGCAAGAATGAAGGAGGAGGGAGGAGCCACCCCCACCTCTAGTTAGCATTTTTAGAGGCACTTGTATTAATTCTGATTGGGTAAAGAATCAACACAGATAACATTTCCTAATCTGACATGGGATTGGGAGGGGACAGAGACTAACGACATCTTTCCCACGCCAGGGCTTTCTCTCTTTGGTTCTGGATAGTTTGTGGCCCAATGAGAGTGCCTTAGTAGCCCGAGCATGTGAGAGAGCCCACATGTGTGCTCTGCCATATTCTCCACACCCAGATAGCTAACGACACTGTGATATTATAAGGGCCCTTCTGAGGGCACTTGCCAAGTAAGATGTTGGCTTGGCTGAGGCCTGGCCGCGGAGAGGGTGTGGGCATGGTGGCATGGATCATCTTCTAAGATCCACGTTATTCGGGCAGGGAGATGGCAGCCTGATAGGACATGTGGATTATGTCCCCCTTCAGCTGATGGGAACTCTCGGCAGGAGGAGCCTGGTGAGCCTCAGGGCATGAAGCTGCTCCTGGCAGGGAGCCTCAGCAGGTGGAGATAGACCCTTCTAGGAGCAGAGCATCGTGAACAGTCTCCAGACTGGCTTCACACCTGCAGGGCAGCCCCCTGCACAGTAGGGGTGGATCCATGATGTCCTCCATAACCAGGAAAAAGTTATGGAGTGTAGACTAAAAGATTGAGGAGTAAGTGCGGGGGTGTTAGGAGGAGGTGGGTGCCACCTTTCTTAGTTTGGGGTACAGAGGGGGCCAGCACAGGTTCCTCTACTTTGCCGGAGAGGAAAGTGCCTGTGTGAAAGGGGTGGCTCCCTCCCAGTTCCTAGCCTTCTCTGCTCTGCACTGCAAACGAAGCTGCCGGAGAGAAGGCTTCTTTGGTGCATTGCACTTCTGACCTCTTGGGTGTTTTTAAATCAAAGTGCTTTCTTCTGAACACATTTGAAAAATCTGGAAAGAATAAGATACATCAACGCCTTCAGCTTTATCAGCTTCAAGTCCAGTCATTTTTCTTAAATCAAATTCCCCAATGTTGTTAAAAGAGCAAAAGAAAGACTCTTTTGGAACAGGGGAGCCAGCCCGCAGGCTCCACGGTGAACTGGCGGATGTCGCTTCCAAACAAATACCTAGACCCCTTTGGACTTCTCTTGGGATTCCCATCTCGGAACCATGGGAAAACTTGGTCCCCAGATGGGTGCTCCGGGCACCAAGTCTTCCCCTGCTTCCGGCTGATGCGTCCCTGCCAGGCAGCGATTTCTGGAGACACAACCAGCCACCCAAGGCCTGGAAGCTCAGTGGCCTGCCAAGGCAGGCGGCCAAGCCACTCCCAAGGACCCTTGTCCAGCCTGGCCTGAGTGCTGGCACATGCAGCAGGGGGTCCCGCTGCTCTTCCTAAGCCAGGACCGACACGCTGTTCCCAGGGGGTGACGGACACGCTGTTACTCGGGGCTGGGCCGTGGACTCCAGACAGCGCCTGCTGTCGCGCGGGGGTCTCCGCGGCGGGCCCTGGGCTGCTTTTCCACCCGGCTGCTCCCGGGCGCGCTGGAAACCCAAGCTGACGTGGGCTCATTAATTTGGCAGCGAATGGAGGGCTGGGCCGCGGCGGCACCCCCAGGAGGCCTTTGTGCGCTCCGGGTCAGGTCAGGGGGGCGATCAACCCCCCGGCTGAACCCTGCACGCGGCTCCCCCGTTGGCTCCCCCTCGACCGCCCAGGCCCTCCGCTGCGTCTGGCCGAGCTGGGGAGCCAGTGCCCCGCCGCGCTCGAGAACAAGCTGGGGCCAGAACTGGCCGGCCAGGGCCCGGGGTTAAGGGGCCTCTGGGACACAAGTTCCCCGCAGCCGGGGCACAGCGCCCGACCGCACCCCTGGCGGGACCCTTTTGTCTCCCTGGCCCCTCACTCGTCGGATCCAGCTTACGGCAAAGCGCTGGGGCCTGGTGCCAGCGACACCCTGGGGCCGAGCCTGGTTGCCCTGGTGTCTTTATTATTATTTATATTTATTTGTTTCTGATTTGGCCGCACCCTTGGGCCCCTGGTTACCCCCACCCTGTGGCCGATCCTGTTTATTTACGCACGGGGCTCCGCTAAGGGGGCAGGCAAAGGTGGGGGAGACACGCACAGGTAGGAGCTCTGCAACAGAGCTGGGGCGCCTTCCTGGGTCGCATGCTCCAAGCAGTGCGCCCGCGTGATGGGCTTTTCTCCATCCCAGTGTCCCGCACCCAAGCGGAACTGCTGCTCGGGAGCCCTCGGGGTCAGGCTTGCACAAAGAGCCCGGGAGCCCGGGAAGGGGGTTTCTGCTTTCTCACAAGGGGCTTCAGCAGATTAGTCTTAGCAAGTTTCGCCCTTAGATGCCTTTCGTGACATTGAGCAGCCGAGAAAACCATTTCCTCTGCTGCTCGGCGCTAAAACCACGTGTAATTGGCCCCGAAGTCTGTTGTATTTTTTGAGGAGCTGTTTGCGATCGCCCATCTGTTTTCGTCTCACGCTTCAAACGAGCCTGTGTTTATCCTTCTGTCGGGGGAAATTGGTTTTCATGCGCAGTAATTTCGATGCGACACCGAAATATTTCCCTTGAACTGATGCTGCGAGTCCGAGCCGACTTTGTTCCGCTTTAATAACCCTCTATTACATCTGTCAGGACGCATTCACCCGCCGCTTGGGGTCGGACACACACACACACAGACATGCACACACACACACACACACACACACACACACACACACACACCCAGACTCTATGTTTATCAGAATAAACCAATAGGGGTCTGCCATTGGCTGGAGAGACGGGTGCATGCGCTCCTGACCGAGGAGGCTGAGCCCTACCTTGTTTTGGGGTTGGGGGCACCGACCAGGCTGACAGACCCCCCCATTCACTCTTGGTTCCTGAGCTGGGGTAAATGGGAGCTGGCTCGGACAGAATGAAACTCCTGATCCCCTCTAGGCTCCATTGGGTTTGGAAGACCAAGGCGAGGAGGAGGCGCAGATGGTACAGATGGTGGTGAGACAAGCCGGACCTTGGAAGCGGGTATTGGGGTGACCATTCGCTGCTCTGGGAAGGGCACAGGGCAGGCCGCTCTTTGCAGTGGGACCGGGTATGTGTTGTTTTAGGTCACTTAGGGGCTGTGGGGGCAACATTGGTGGTCATCGGAGCCTGGAGTGTGAGCTGCGGCTCCGCCCCTGGGTGACTCTGGGGTTGTTACTGCAGAAATTGCTCTGAAATTTCTCCTTCAGCTGTCCTGATTGGAGGGTTGTGGGGTGCAGTGGGTAACCAGACCCTGGCAAAGGTGCAAATGCTGATTTTGTGGGTGTTACTTCATCTACTCTGGAGGTGAAACGCTTTAGCCAGTGGCAGACTTGCCTCCCCACTGCCTGGCTTCTTCCTGCCCCAGGCTGGGACGCCAGACTGCCAGGGGTGATGGGTGGGATGTGCCTTTGATGCCGGCTTTCTTTGGCCCACATTGAAAAGCAATATGAAAACTCGAGCTGTTGACACTCTAGTCTGTGGCCTTAAAGCTGATGTTGTCTGGCTTGTAGAAATGTGCCTTTCGTCTACAGCCACTGCACACTGACTCGTTTAGGGAAGAAAGTATTGGCCTTAGAGAAAGTTATAATGATTGACCATGAGCACAGTATGAAACGTTGCCCAGACGGCTTTGGGGGAGGAGCACAGGCAGCAATATTCAGTTTCTGCTTTGAATTTCTCTCATGGAAACAACGCAATAGTAGAAGGCCTTGTCATCCCAAAGAACCCGATTTTCATGTTATCGGTAGTGAAATAACTTTTTGTGAACATTGGGGTGCTAGCCTCCTTCCAACTGCCCCCACATGCAGAAGCAGAGCTTAGCCCCCACAGAGATACTGCCCTGCGGCACAAAGACCCAGGGAAAAATGGTTCCCTACTCCTTCTACTCCTTACCTCAAATTCCTCCCCACTTAGATGTTGGCCAGAGAAGTCTGGAAAATCAAAGTAATCTGGGGAACAGGAAGTGAAAAATCTCAGCCTGCTTCAACCCTCTTAAATTTGAAAGAAAAAGGAAAATACTTCACTAACTTGTGATGTCATTCCTCAGAAAAGGAGGATGAGGGTCTCTGTAACTACTCGGATACAGATCACAGGTCTAAGTTATAAGGGACAGTGTCTCTTTTCAGATTTATTTTTTGTGATGTTGGGGGTTGAATGCAGGGATCCTCCACACACACAAAGCAAGTGCTCTGTGGTTGAGCTAAAATCCCCAAGCTTCTTACTTGGGGAATATAAATTTTCTTTGGGAAACTCCATGCATTTACTAAAGGCAGATCTATAGAGGGCATGAAGGGCATGAAAGATCTATAGAGGCACCCCAGATGTTGGAGTTAGGTTCAGTCAACGGGGGGGAAGATGCCTCGAAAGATGTGTGTTGGCAACACAGTGAGTTGAAGTTAAGATTCTACTTTTCCTTCATGGTTACATCTTCCCAAACTCAAGGAACAAAGACAGTGTCAGAAGCCATCCAATAGCTGAGCAGGTTTTAGGAGATGCTTTCTTAGGAGATGCTTGCTACTGCTCCGATGTTTGAGCCATTGCTGTTCCACTCACCCACTATGACAACTCATGGTCCACCCCAAAAGACACTCAGCATATATTTTGCTTCTGAGAGTCTGATGTTAATTTAGTGCTGAACTAGCAAAGATGAAGGGACTTGAAAGGGACACAGAAGATTCCTTCTGCTCTGATTTGCTGGAGGAGGAAAGTCTGAAGAGATATTTGTGTTCAGGGAGGAGTAGAAAGGGCCTCCATAGTTTTGCTGAGAGAATGGATGAAAGCAGAAACTGGCTCCTTGGCTGTACAGTTCAGTGCAGAGCCCACGAATGTGTTCTGCGTCCTCAAGTCCGCAGGTCATTGGGAGGAACACTAAGAGAGACGAGGAAGCCAGTAGCCAGCTGGGCCTGTAATGTGCTTTTGCACTTCTAACTTCTCTTCTTCTGCTGCTGCAGCCAGAGAGAAACAGATAGGCAAACTGTAATCAGTGTGTGTGTGTGTGTGTGTGTGTGTGTGTGTGTGTGTGTGTGTGTGTGTGTTCTGGGAGGGAAGAGAGTTGTTGAGGTTGGGAGTGGTAAAGGTTAGCCATTTTTTGACTGTTGAGCCAGATCGACTTGTTTTGCTCTTTTATCGACATGATACTCAAATATAATCTCTGGTAAACAAACTTAACTGGATTATGCGTGGATGAATCATGTGGCTTTTCTCTTTCCTGCTAAGATCTTGATAGCTGTTCTAGGACAAGCATCGCCCAACCAGACTGCCACTTGCCAGGGGTTGAGTTCTGAAGAACTCAACTGCCTGTGAGTAATTTACAGAAAGTGCTTTGAGAATTCTGTATGTGATTAGAATATAGGCATGGTGGACTCTACCAGCTTTCAATAATTTTGGAGACCTTTTCTTTTCTTTGCCAAAAACAACAACTGCCACAGAAACTCTGGTCGGTCTCGAAAAAGCAAGATCATTCTTTCTGAGAAAAATGTTTGATTGTTACATGCATTTGGCAAAAGTTTAAAAACAAATTTGATATGGTTGCACGTTTGGATTCTAACCCTACAGCCCCAAACACACACGCCGTTTGGTTTGATTTTCCAGACCACACACACAGAGAACTGAATGTTCCCTCCAAGATAGGAGTCTTATCGACGCTATACTAGCAGATCTTTGACCACCTGCTTGTTCATAGCATTGCACTGGGACGGAGGCCCTCCCTCCACTAATAATGTAAGCTGAGGCCAGACAACTCTCACAGCCTAACTGCTTTGTTACCAAAAACAGCTACATTAAGCCACTTGGTCCCAAGCTTGCTTTCTTCCTACATTCACTAAGGTCATTAAACTGCAATCACCCTAAATGTTTTACTTATTTAATCTGGCCAGCCCCTGGACCATAGACTACAGCCTTAGACCGGGATCAGATGGTCTAATGTTAGGTAACAGGAAATACTGTAGGTGTGGGAAGGTGTGCCACTCTCCTCCCCTCTTCACCTCTCTGTGTCTTCCTTCTGAAGGCCTACGGCTTCCTTCCTCTAAAAAGTCCTGAAACAAATGCACATTGAAAACTTGAGTCAGCTATGAAATTGGGGCCTGTTTGTGCAATGATTGAGCATTAATACGATATTTCCTCCATGTCTGTCATCACAAGTTAATTTAGAATTGCCTTGCATGCAATGGCCCGGCGAATTTTTTTCTCTTTTGGAAAAATCACCTATGCGCTTTCTCAGAGATGACCAGGTAAGGTAGGATTAAGTTTGTATACAGAGTGAAGCACCTACTTTTAGAGACCAGGTTCCAATTGCAGTTATGGTAGTGGTTAGGGAGGCGAATAGGAGAGAGAAATCAGAAGGGACCAGAATTCCAACCTCTGATGTTTCTTGGATGGAAATCAACAATCTGGATAAAACTTTCAGATATAGTCAAGGTCATCTCTCTTACATGAGATAGGATAAAAAAACTAACTTAAAATAATTTTTATTCTTTGCTTTTAATTTACTTTTTAATTTTTGATGTGTGGGCCTCACTCCAGTGGTGCTCTGGGGCTGCTCCTGGCTCTGTGTTATGAGTGACCCCTGGCGGTTCTCAAGAAGAGACCATATTTGGTTCTGGGATTCAAACTTGGGTCAGTCTTTTTTAAGACAAGCACCTTAACCCCCCATACTATCACTTTGGACTGGAAATAACTTTAATAAAATATATGTATAAATGACAATATTTTTACTGCCTTTTTGATACTAAACCTAAAATTATATTAAAATTTTGTTCTAGTCTTATCTGGGTGTTAGGGTTTCTCTCTCTTTCTCTCTCTCTCTCTCTCTAAGCACCTATAATCAAAGTCAGCCGTACTGTTTATAGTATTGTTAACATAATCCTGATGTGCTTCTGAGGCATGAAATACGCTGAGGTTCTGAAAAATGTTTTCTTATTTTTTTTTGTTTTGATTTTTTAAATATATTTTATTATACCACAGTGACATATACAATTACTAAGATGTTCATATTTGGGTTTTGGTCATATAGTGTTCCGGCACCCATACCTCCACCAGTGCCCATTTACCTGCAGTGTCCCGCTTCCTCCCCTCCCTAGCCTGCCTCTGCTGGCAGGTTCTTTATTCTCTCTCTCTCTCTCTCTCTCTCTCTCTCTCTATTTTCTTTCCGCCACATTGTAGCTGATACATACATTAGAAGTTGTCATGTGTGTATCTTTTTGCCTGTATTTAATGCTCAGTTCTAGGATGGTATTAGCATTTTGGACAATTAATACTCATGTTCCATTCTCTGTCTTACCTAGCCTCCTGGCTCCCACACGTTTGGTGATAACTACAAAACTGTTTTCAGTTGTTT
>JAJIBD010005935.1:0-60086 GCA_021461705.1 Cryptotis parvus
CGTTAGGGTTCTGTCTTCCTTCAGGGATAAAGCCAAACTCCTTAACAAAGCTAAAAGTCTTAAAGGAGCCCTTAAATAAGATCCTTAAGGGACATCCAATATTTTCTGGCATATAGTGACCCAGCTCCACAACAAATCTCGAAATGAACGTCAAGCCACTGAATCTCCCAGGAAGTCCAATCTGGACTGAGAATTCTGGAGCCTGCTCAGAATAAGGCTCAGCGGCAGGCAATTTTCTTCTCTTACTCCAACGCCCAAAGGAAGGCCCAGTAGATCCTGACAACACCCAACACCGTGCACGGCAGAAACGGCCCAGCTTCACTACTGAACCTCAAGTCACCAAACTGTCCCAGCTGCAGAATGGGGTAGTCACACATGCCTCTAAATGTCACAGTACTGAGGGGCCAGTAGGAACACAGAAAACCTGAAGGCAAAGTTACATAGAAGACCACGAACCTCAATAAAAGAAAACAACACAAAGGACTCAACAAGCACCAACTAGCTAAGTAAACCCTCAGACAATGACTTTAGAAACAGGACTGTGAGATTTAACAATGATCGCCAAATTGACTTTTAATGATCTATCTTCTGACAATTCCTTGTTGGAGCAGCCAATATAAAGTGAATTATTTGGTGCCTGCTAAGGGGGCTGGCTTGGAGGGTAGGGAGGAAGACGTTAGTGTGCATACTAACACACTAAAATAATGAGCAGTGCAGCCACGTGTGCTGACACCAGTTAACATGTGCAACCAAGCAGAGTCAGCACACATCTGCATGTCCAAATCATGTAATGCGCGTGTGCCACCCCATCCACCCCAGCAACAAACCCCACTACTAAAGGAATTAGTACTGCAAACATGTTATGTCTGAGTGTGTAACAAGCAATATGAACTATTTTGTGCCTGCTAAGGGGTCAGGTTGGGGAGGCGTGAAACCGGACAATGGTGGAGGGAGCGCTCATGCTGGCGGTGGGACTGGTGCTGGCACTCTGAATGCCTGAGACAACTGTGAACTCAACAACTTTGTAAATCACGGGGTTTAAATGTTCATCATCCATTTGCTCCAGCAGGCACCAGTAGCATCTCCATATGTCCTGTCACATGCTAGTGTAGCCCAAGGGCATCTACTCCAGGAACATAAAGAGCCTCAAACCATTCCATCAGGTCATGGGAATGAGGTCTATAATTGTTACCGGTATTTGGCATATCAAATACAACACGGGTAGCTTGCCAGGCTCTGCCGTGCGGTGGGATACTTATTTAAATAAAGTAAAAAATGAATAAATACTTGTTTTAAATATCCTTAAGGCTCTTTGGCTTTATGGGTCACACCTGGCAATGCTCAGGGGTTACTCCTGGCTCTGCTCTCAGGAATTACTCCTGGCAGTGCTCGGGGAACCATATGGGATGCCGGGATTGAACCCAGGTCGGGCCGTGTGCAAGGCAAAGGCCCTGTCCCGCTGTACTGTCGCTCCAGCCCCCTTAAATATCCTTAGGGCCAAAATATAAGACTCACAAGCATGCCTACTGTCATGAGACCTGGTTCAATTCCCAGCACCACCTGCACACACGTGCACATACAGTCAGATATAAATCTCTAGATATTTTTATGTCCACATATATATATATGTATATATATATATATATGATATATATATATATGTAGATATATTTTGTATATCTGATATATATATATCAGATATACAAAATAGTCAACTTAGGGGGCTTAATTTCTTCACTTTTACTTTTTTTTTAAAAATAGAAATCAGTGTTACCATTAGTACTAGAAATACTCCTAAACAAATGCTGCATTTACCATGCAAGGACTATTAAACAGTAAATAACTCAAGGACCGAGAGATTTAGTATAGTGGGTAAGGCGCTTGACTTGCATTTTGCCAAAGCCAGTTTAATCCCCAGCATCACATATGGTCCACTGGAGGAGAGTTTAGAGTTATCCCTGAGCACAGAGCCAGGAGCAAATGCTGATTATAGCAAGGCGTGGATGAAAAAAAACAAAAGAAATTAAAAAAAGAAAGTAAATATGTGGCATGTCTATTTAAGGAAAACACAACTTCCAAAGCAAATGAAAAATTTCAGAAAACACAATATAATATTCATACAGTTTAATAAAATACCATGTTATTTACAAAATATTAGAGACTTAATATTTTAGGATTCTCCTTTTGTTTTATTCTCCTTTTGTTTTGCTTTGTTTTAAAATTTTTCTCACATCTCTTTGGCAAAGACTCAACGTGAATAACATAATCTTTAATTTGACAGATACATTAGTCACTCAAAATTTTGTAGAATACAAAAAACTGTTAAAAACTTAATATCATCCTACTTTTGTATATAATAAACTGAAAGGGAAAACATATACCTATACCAATACTAATATAAAAGAAATTTAAAATAATATTAAAGAAATATAAAAAACAACATTAAATGTCTACTAATAGGGAACTGCTCAAATAACATGAAATATTCATGGGGAGATTCATCCAGCCCCTTGAAAGAATTGAGAGCTCTGATATGAAAACATGTCATTACATGTTCTAAGACCAAAAGCAAACTGCAGAAGAATATATGTAATTATGCCAGGGGGTATATTTACAGCCTGTTGAAATTGTGTGTATGTGTATATCCTGAGCGTAACAGACAATTTTCTCAGCAGCCAGTTTTATTTCTAGTTATCAAAAATATTAAGTCATCAGGGCTGGAGCGATAGCCCAGTGGGTAGGGCGTTGCCTTGCACACGGCCGGCCCATGCCTACCCGGATTTGATCCCGGCATCCCATATGGTCCCCAAGCACTGCCAGGGGTAATTCCTGAGTGAAGAGCCAGGAGAAACCCCTGAGCATTGCCGGGTGTGACCCAAAAAGGAAAAAAAATTAAGTCACCTTCAGGAAAACAAAAGCCATTATGTTTAAAGATCTAGGCAGGGCTGGGGCGACAGCTCCAAGCACCCAGGCTTACCTTGCACACAAACCCCTCAGCTGCAGCACCAGGTGCTGTGGCCCTGTGAACCGCCAGGTGCCCTAACACTGGCCACCGGGCGCAACATGGGATCTGCACACTGACCCAAAGGGCCTTCATGGCTGGGCCCATTATCCTGGAAGCCCCAGCGGCGAAGCCCCCTCTAAAGTGCATCCTTCATCTTTCAGAACATTTGTATTCTGCAATGAAGGGCGGGCAGGCCCTCTCAGTCAGGACTTCTCCCACAGCCAGCATGTGACTCACGGTCAAAACGCCATGGATTCCTGCCATGCTTACTTTCAGCAAAGGTGAAATTATACTCATGTATCTGCTACATCTGACTTAACGCTTGTTCTCTGGAAATGAGGGATTAGTCTATGAAATACATGGCAACTTCCTTTAGTCTACTGTTAACAATGTAACAACATGAAAAAACTACAGAAATCCAAGTGCGCCATGGATAGTACAGTGAGTAGGGTACTTGCCTTTAGTACTGCCCACCCGGGTTTGAGCCCTGGCACCCTCTATGATACCCTGAGCCCTCCAGAAGTTATCCCTGAGCACAGAGCCAGGTGTGAGGCCTGAGCACAGCCAGGTGTGGCCCAAAAAACAAACAGTAATTGACCACAACTGTCAATTACTACGTATCTCTTTATGGCAGTTACATTTCAATTAAAAAATAGGAAGACTGGAGAAGGAGGGTTATTACAGGAGGAGAGGTGCTTGCCTTGCATGCGGCTGACCTTGGTTCAAACCCTGGTTCAGCATACGGTGCTATTTTAGTTACGACCAGGCATGATCCCTGGGCACAGAGCCAGAAGCCCCTGAGCAGCAGGAACGGACATACTCAAGTTTTGGAGTCACTCAAATTCTCTCTGTGAGCCACGTGATTTGTCAGATATGTAAAGGTATATGGGACATCAGAGAATATAAGACAGTAACAGGAAGGAAGTGATACAGAAACAAACATATGACAATACATATTAACAAATACATATGGCAATACATACATATGGCAATATGACAATACATATTCACCTTATTACATACTTTTCTAACCAACAGCCAACTTGAAAACTCATTTAAATGACTTATGAGGTAAGTGAGGGAATGACTTATGTGGGAACTGTTGGCTGGCTAAAAAATAAAATAGGCAGAAACTGAATAGGAATATATAAATTAGGAAGCATTTTTTTTTTCCTAAATGGACCAAGTCAATTCTCCAATCACTTTGCTTCTTTAGTTGTTTTTGGATTTTGTTTTATGTCTTATCTGGCGGTGCTCAGGGATTACTCCTGGCTCTGTGCTCAGGCATCAGTACTAGTGCAGCTGGCGCCTTATGGAGTGCCGGGGATCAAACCCAGGTCAGCGAAAGTGACCTACCCACTATACAATTTCTCTGGCCCAAACTCCTTGTTTTTAATAGTGTGACAATTATTGACATTATTCTCTTGTTATAGACTTTAGTGTATGCAAAACTAATAATGTCTCATTATTTTTTAATTCATAACACATTCACAATGAACTTATACCTAGAGCAGAAACAAACGTAGGCCATACAAATAACTCTGCGCCAGGAAGTTGCTTAATGCTGGGAATATACAGGAGTAGTGAATGGGTCAGAAAAGAAGCTAGACAATGGAACGAGATCATCCAAACTATATTCTGGGTGATATTTAGCAGGTTGCTCCTTTCTCGGCTTCCTTATCTACAACACGGAAATAACACCAGCAACATTTCAGGTTCTAAGATTTTAACAATAACATAAGTAAGGCCTCTAGAACATAGCACATGGCCTGAACTAGGTTAGGGAAATCACCACATACAAGTTATTTGCTGTATTGACTAACCAAGGAACGGTTAACTACCACTTCACCTCAGCACTGCCTTCATCTCCTGTCAAACTTGAGAGACCTTCAAACTTTTAATCCAAATTAAACAGCAAACAAATAGCAGCTATGTGTAGGGGCCCTCTACTAATTATATGGATTTTTTTGCGTTTACTCCTCATCACAACCCTGACATCAACAAGGCAGGAACTATTATTAACCTACTTTTTGTAGATTAGAAAATATAGGTTTAAAAAGATGAACTCACCTAAGGCCACACACACCTAAGGCAAATCCGGGTTCAGAGCCCACATACTGAGCAGTCTGGCTGCTGGAGGAAGGAAATAAAACTTTTCCTTTGGTAATGTCAAAATAGCAGCCACAAAACTAGCCAAGTCCACAGATTCGTAATGAGCCCCGGGTAAGGATGAGTCAGAAAAGTATCCGCACCTGAGGATTCTCACCAGCTTCCGCTTTTTCATTCAAGTCAATTCAAATCTGAGGTGGCAGGGATTCCAATTGCTAATCATTGAAGTGTAGGTCAGAGGGGAAGAGACGGCACTTCACAAACAGCCTATCTCCAGAGAGTGTCCAAGATGTTATCACTCAAGCAAAGCAAAACCCAAACTCTGACCTAGAAGGGAGCCTGCAAAAAAAAAATTAAATACATATACATTTATTTAAAACATATATATGCACACATCTCCTCTCCCTCTTCATTAATCTGTGTCTGCGACTTAAACAGCCCCAAAGCACTCTAAAGCTCCTAAGACGCAAATCCTTGGCCGAGAGAATAGTGAGGCTCCAGGAGGCGTCTATGTGGGGAAACACGCGGTCCACCCAAAACCTGCGTTGTTTATTCTTGGGCAATCCACCTCTGCCCTTCCAACTGGGCCTGAGCTGGGGTGAGAGGGGAGGGGGCGTCGCGCCGAGACCCTGTTCTCAACCCCAATTCCGTCCTTCTGGAAGAACAAACGGGGAGGCGCAGTGAACTGCTGATCTTCCTCCTCCTAAGGCCAGCGACCATCAATTCCCCCCGAGGTGGCGGTCACTAACCTAGTGGCCCTGTAATGCTCGGTGTCGGGGGGTGGGGAGGAGCAGGGGGTCCCTGGAGCCCCCTGAACCAGCTACGGGCCCTGACAGCTCTGGGAACCGCACAGCAGGTTGCTGCTTTTAAGCCTTCCAGGGCCGGGACCGCGCGCGCACCTGCCGCGCTCCACTCGCTGCACACCTGTTGCCCCTCTCGCTGCGCCCGGTGGACCCGCCGGGGCAGGCGTCATTTCACCCTGACAGCTCCGCGGGCCAATCAGAGCACGGGGGCCCCCTGCGGCGAGCCAATGGCAGGGCCCCTGGGAATTCTCTTGCAACCCAAGCACCCCAGACAGTCGCGGGGTACGTGTAGGGGGACGGGACGGGGGAAACTCCTCGGACCCGCAGGCTGAGATGCGGCGCCCCCCCACCCCTAGATGGTGAGCACAAATTCGCGAGGGCGAAGAGAAGGCGCCAGGGGACGTACTTACGGTCGGAGCGCGGGACGGTCACTTCTCCTGGCGGGGCGGCATCGCGGCTCAATCTGCGGCGGGCCGCCACGCCCCCGACCAACTGCCGGAGCCGCCCCAGCCTCCGGGGTTCGCTGCGCGCGCCGCCGCCTGTTTCGAAGAGACCAATCAGAAGGCGGGTGGGGGGGGGGCTTGGCCCCACACCCAGGCCGCCCCGGCGCGCGACCCGCGCGTGCGTTTGTCTGTCTGGGGCGCGCCGCCTTGTCGGCGCGGAAAGCCCCTCTGAAAGCAGTTGTGCATGGCCGGTCCGCTGAGACCCTCCTCTCTGGCCCCTCAGCGACGGCCACCGTCTTCCTGTTTGCCCCCTAGGCCCTAAGGGATTAGTTCTTAGTCGCCGGGGGCGAGTGCAAGGGCGTTGCCCGGAGGTTTTTGCAGATCCGTTAAGTGCAAACGCTGAAACCCGCTCGGGTTTGATTGCTTGGGCGCCGGGCTTCCAGAGACACCCAACGGTGTCACCCGGAGCGACTGGCAGACCTAAGCGGGAACCTTGCAGAGAGTTGCCCCCTCGCCCCCTTGCGTGCACGGCGGAGGGGTGCGAGGTCCGGAGGATTCCTGTAGGTCTGGGGCACAGCAAAAGGCCCCGACGGCGTTGGCGCTGCCCCAGGAAACCCGGAGTCGCAGGGTGCGGCGGCCACACCGAGGGGCCTGCGGCGAGACCCAGGCTGGAAGCCTGTTGGAGCGGACAGTGGGAACGGCCCAGTAGGAGTCTGCCTCTGCGCGTGGTCTCTCCTCGGGCTGCTGTTTGAGTGGCTGCAGTTGGGGAGTGGGAGATCAATCTACTTAGGGAAGGCGTAGACCAAAGTCCTAGAAGGTGCTGAAGGGTTTAGATTCCTAAAGCGTGATTCAAAATTGGTACAGCCTGAAATGGGTAGGGGCCAATGGGCCGAGTGAGTAGGGAGACCGGTGCTATCCACAAGGTCCAGAGGACCCCTGAGAGTGGCCCCTAGGCACTGATGCGTTGTGGCCCCAAACCAAAAATAATTGAGTTAAAACCCGGCAAGCTACCCATGTCATATTTGATATGCCAAAAACCAGTAACAATTATAGACCTCATTCCCATGACCTGATGGAATGGTTTGAGGCTCTCTATGTTCCTGGAGCAAGCAGGTGCCCTTGGGCTACACTAGCATGCGACAGGACGTATGGGAGATGTTACTGGTGCCCGCTTGAGCAAATCGATGATGAACGGGAAGACAAGGGATACAAGTGAAGACAGTGTAGGAGGAATGTGTGTTTGAGGGGACTTTTTTGTTCAAAGAGAGGGCAAGACTCTCAGTATTTTAAAATTGTAAAAGCTGCTAATTACCAATGTACTCCAAGCCGGGTGGGGAGACGTGTCTGGGGACACCTTAAAAGGCTGATTTGGCGCCTTGGTTGTCTGGCACAGCCGTGCTGAGCTAGGGAAGACAGCGAGAATCAGCTGGAGAGAATCATGGTTTGGGTGGAGGTGTGTTTTTGTCTGACGAGAGATGCAAGAGCAAATGGAGTTTAGACGATGTAAGATTGAAGCTGTTTCAGTTGCTTTATGAAGCAGAGATCTGAGGTCTCAGATCATGAGCGCTGGCACCAGGTTCTATCTTAAACAGAAGGGACCTGCTTTCACCGACTTCACTTTCTGACTGGATGGGTAGAGAAGCCATCAAAATTCTGACCGATATCAATATGTGTAAGCAGGTGCTGTGTGTGCATGTGCTTTTATTTTTTTCTAATGGGAGCTGAGGTTTTCCCAGGACCCAGCTCTCCAAGTCATGCTTGGTGTTATGGTGTTTTCTTTTGAAAAAAGGGTGGTATGTAATACCTCTTCATTTCATCAAATGTTGAAGTACAACTTTAAATCATAATTGTCAAACCCAAACATCCAAACACTTGAACTTTGTACAGCACCTTAAGAATAAGTCATAGCAATATATAGGTCTAGCTTGATTGTTACAGCTTCTTTTTTTTTTTTGCTTTTTTTTTTGGGGGGGTGTCACACCCGGCAATGCTCAGGGGGTTACTCCTGGCTCTGCACTCAGGAATTACTCCTGGCGGTGCTCGGGAGACCATATGGGATGCCGGGATTGAACCCGGGTTGGATGTATGCTAGGCAAACACCCTACCCGCTGGACTATCGCTCTGGCCCCCAACTTACTTCTTCATCGACACATAACTGTGGTGCCAACACATTCCTATAGCGCCTGTAAAGCCGCAGAACTGCTACATGAAGCATGTGATCATTCTCCCTGCACTCGCGTACACATACGCCACTTCACATTTCTCTAAGACATTCACTAAAACGTTGCTTACTTTTGTTAATCCCCCTAGCCCATTTGGTTTCTCTTGATAACTCCTTTTATTAAACACAATGGGTCAAGTGGATTTGGAATAAAAAGTCAGTCCTTCTAAACCTATATTCTTCATTCTAAGCCCAGTTCCTCTCTGGTTACACATGAGAAGTCTCTGCCGAGATCCTTTGCTCCTGCCCCCTCCCACAAACACACACACACATAAAGGGAAGACCTGCTCCTTATTGCTTTTTCCCACTTCACTTTTACACTAATTCCCAGTTAGAGCTGCCTCCCTTACCTATCATGATTGTAACACTGCAATTAGTAATTAGGGGCTCCACTAATGAGCTGCAATCTACTTTCAAGTGTAGTTTTTCTAATTGGTGGGTAGGTTAATAACCATCTTAGAGATTTTTCCTTCACTTGAAATGGGCATGGTTGTAACATGTAGAGCAAGTCTCGTCAGACTGTGTCCACCAGCTGACCATCTGCTCTGACCTACAGAATTGTGGAGATGGGCTTCGCTTGGAAAGAGCATCCTGCTTGGGAATGTCAATTGTAACAGTAGGAATAAGAACACGAAGAGTCTCTTATTAAAATCAGTAAATGCTTATATCTCATGACCAAAATGTATGATGCTATGATTGATTATGCCTGAGTCACATTTCCAGCTCTGAAGCTCAGGGCATAATCTAATCCTTCCCCAAAATCTAAGGACTAGGGAAGAAAAAAGGGGTAGATCTTCTAAGGCAATCTGAGTACAGCTATAAATTCAGGCTCCCCCAAAATAAAGATATTCACTACAGAAACAAACACCCAAATGAGAGATGTAACTATTTACTAAATTTAATATATTCCACCATGAAAGGAAAAAAAATCAATTATAGTTCTCTTTAAAGAAAACTGAGGAAAATAAAATTCTAGTACCACCGAATAATGAAGGAAGTCGGTTTCAGACTCACAAGAAGAAAGAAAACAGTCTCAAAAACAGTTGCTCAGTCTCAGAACCAAACAGGTGCTCAGTCTCAGAACCTGGGCTCATGAAGAGAGTGATGGCTCCGATATTGGCACCGATTAGCCATGAGAAGGTGATGGTCAAGTTCAGAGGAACGACAGTGCAGGGGTGGTGTCTTTCTGGGAGGGGAGAAAACCGCATCTCCCCACCTCTGCTCTCCTGACAGTCTTGAAAGGCCTGTTCCTTGGACTAAGCTCAGCACGGTCCCTGGCCTAGACTCATGGGCCGCTGGTATCCTCCCTCGCGCCCACTTGCAACGACCAACACTATCTCTAGGTAGCACCCAGTGTCCTGGGGAGGCAAACTGCCTGAAATTACAATCCACGCTAGCAAGAAGGGGAAGGAAAAGGAGGAGCAGCTTTTTGGGTGTCTTTCTCTCTCCTTTCTCACTCAGTTTAAGAGACTATAGTTCTCAAAGATAGATATTGTATCACTTGTCTTCCCATTGTGTTGTTCATCGATTTGCTGAAGCAGGCACCAGTAACGTCTCCATCCATTTGTTGGGAATGAGGTCCATTATTGTTACTGTTTTTGGCATATTGAATACACCATGGGTAGCTTGCCAGGCTCTGCCGCAAAGATAGATATTACATATGAAAACCTGGAATTTAGGTGGGAACAGAAGACAGGTCTGGCTAGGTAAACGGTTTCGTTTCAATAGCCAATGCACTGCCACAGAACTCAGAATTGGTTACACCCATGGGTAAGCTGAAGGAGGTCAGAACGGTCTGATTCTGGCGACTGTGAGAAATAATCCAAGAGTGTGCCCATCAGAGGGCGGGTGATAGCACCATCACAGTACTGTTTCCTTTTCTTCATTGATTTTGGTTTCTGGGCCACATCTGGCAGTGCAGAGGACTTACTCCTGGCTCTGTACTCAGGGATCACCCCAGCAGGGTTTAGGGGATCAAACTGAGGCAGCATGCAGCAAGAAGTACCTTCGCCTCAGCACTATCTCTCCAGCCCCTCATTTCATTTTGATATGTGTGTGTATGTATGTGTGTATGTATGTATTTGACTTCTACGACTTCCTTTCTATCGCCTGAGTTATCAATTCCATGAGATCAGACTTTCTTCCTGTTTTGCTTGTTACCATCACTTCATTATATCAAAGCTGAAGAAAGACTTTTGAAAGAAAATACAACACCAACTTATGATAGTCCATTTTTATTCATAATAATAATAAAATAATAATAATAGCTACCACTTGGGGGTGTGGAATATTGCAAAGGCCACTAGGTAAATTGCTTCTGAAACAATGTTCAGTCTGATTTTCACACCAACCCTAGAAGGTAGGAATAGCATATTGTGCTCGTCTTGCATATAAAAATAAAGAGGCTTATAGGGGTTAAAATATGTTTTATGCTATTCTATCAGTGATAAGCTTTTTCTGACCTTAAAGCCAGATTCTACCATATTTCCTCATGAGCATGATAACCGATAACAAATGTTATTGTCATTTGCTCCTTGGCTATAAATCCCACAAAAAATTCTGGAGAAAAATATGACCTACTGACCCACAGGTGGGATGTTGCTACTGACAGTTTCAATACCAAATGAAGGTTTTTTGGTTTTTACCAACAACCCGTTCTGATTCCAAAATTGCATCCTACGATTCATTCTGAAACAAAAACTGTAGTTCATGCTAGCCCCATAAATTAAGGACTCAGTCCCACACACTCTCTCGACCCCACAAGCCCTAGGTGGTCATGGGTACATTTGACCAGCGAGCTATACTCCATGGCTTACCACAATCTCCTATTCAAGTTTGCAAGTATGGCTCATAGAACTTAGGAACATGTTTCACTCATTCTATGGACTATTGCCAGATAACCCCAAATGCTATAACAGCATAAGGAAAGGCATCGTCTAGGAACAAGGGTGGCGTGGAGAGCAAGAACTTCCCCAGCACTGTGATGCCCTCTTCAACTCAGGAGCTCCTCAAACCCTCTCATGGGAGTGGGGGGATACCTACCAGTACCATTTCATAAACATAGTTAATTAAACTGTTGGTGTTAATTAAACTGCTGTCAGCCCTCTGTGAGTGGAGTGAACCTTTAAACCTGCAATTACAGGGTTGGCTGCTCTGCTAGTCCTCTACCTACATTGGGGTGGACGTGAGGGGGACCTACAAGAGTCGCCTTATTAGCATGAACTCAGGTGTGGTTAAAAGGGTCTTCTTACGAATTAACCACAGATGTCCCTAGCTCCCCTCATTCTGAAGTTTTAGAAGCTCCTCGTTAGGAGCCAGGAGTAAAGGCTAAATGTCTCTGTCCTATTGTTTTGCAAGTTTCCCACCAGAGAAGCATTTTCTTTGGCTATTACAAGGACCTAATCACTTGAATAGATCAGTCCTGGGGATGGGCTGGGCTCTTCAGCACCCAGATCTCAGCTTCGACTCTTGTCCCCACACTGTCCCTACAGACATATTCTGATCTAAGCCAACAAGCCATACTCAGTTCCCCAAACTGTGCTTCCTCCTTTAGGTATTCCAAAATGTACTTCAGGCTTAAAGGCCCTTCTCTCGTCAGCCCTCTTCACTGGTGGGCCACAACTGCCCACTTATTCTTCATCCACTACTGTCCCCTCATCAGAAAATCCCTTGCAAGGGGAGGCACTGATGGCTTCATTTACAGTGGTCAGAGTTATACAACGGTACAAGGCGCCCTTTCTCTTTCTTCCCCAGATTACGTTTGGAATCTGCGTTCGTTTGAGTGGTGCCAAGGACCAAGCCCATACAGGCAAAGTGTGTGCTCTAGCCCTGAGCTATGTGACCAAACCCTTGCGTTCCTTTCATAGTCACATAATTCCCTGCCTTCTGCTCCTGCCTCTCCTTTCACCTGAATCTTCCTCCATTTTCCCGTGTGCCATCTGAGGAGAGCGACTGTCTGGCCAAAAGGACCTTCTCAGGTAGCCCTCAACACCCTCCTGCCGGCTCTGTAAACACTTCCAGGGAGTTATTGTCTCCTTATCAACCTGTATCCTCAGGAAGTTTAAAGAAAGAACATGCACTTATAGGGCAGCTCAATGTGTTTATCTTGGCAAATGGAATCAAACTAATGCTAGTCCCAACTCTCCTGCGTTTCCCTTTACCATAGATTATTTTTAGAACCTCAAGGTTGCCCTAGAATTGTAATGAAAACAAAAAACAAACCCCCACTCTGCTAGTTAAGCAAGCTCCACTTTGGCTGACTTCAGGAGAAAGGGAGATAAAAGCTCATTTCTTATAGGTGTTTTTTATTGTATTCACCAAAGAATACTGGGGAGAAGAATGCTACATTCTTCCCCACCCTCAGCTAACAATGAAGGAAGGAAATGAACTAATTCCTGCTTTGGGGAAATATAGAACAGCTGTGCACCCAGCTGCAGGAGTGCTTTCCAAATGCAAACAAAACCCCCAAAATGATTAATTATATGCATTGAAGCCAACAGTGAGCACTTTTAAGAGAGACAAGGGAAAGTATGTTGGTGTGACTGGATTTATATGGCTAGAGAGCTACAGAGTCTATAAATGCTACTTCAACACTGGACGAAGCTCTGCAAAGAATTGCTGGAGGAAATACTTTACACTGAGAATCATTATTAATTTTTCTGAATGCCACTTCTGTGAACTTCAAAGAAACGGAACGGATCAAGAGTACTTTTACGAATGAATGAATTTCACCAGGGCTTCTACAGGAAAGAGAAAAGTAGATTGTCAGAGTTTATCTCCTTGAAAAAGGTTCCCTTGGGCTCCTAGGATGTCATTCATCAAAGACAGAAATAAGAGTTTGTGCATTTCTCTAATTCTGCTCTCAAGGAAAAGCTTGTTGCCATTATGTTTGGTTTATTGCCAAAATTCCCACAGTGCTTTAATAAAATATTTGTATAAGGTTAGATGAAGAGCAAAACTTTCTCTGTTTTCAACAGACAGTACAGAAGTAACAATTTAATTAGGCCAAACAGGGGATGCCAATTAGAGTGAAACGTTCCCTGGAGACTGGCAAAATCTAGCATAGAGAAAACAATTCTATCTAAACCCACCTTTACATTGTGGCACACACATTACCACTACATAAATATCATTAGCATTCTGACATGAAACCAGTTCAAATGAAATAAAGCCAAGTTCTGTGACCAACTGATAATTGGGAGGAAAGAAAGAGTTGGCGGGTTCTCCGTGAGAAGCGTCACTGTACATCCCAGATTTCACAGAGTAGCGGGGTGAATTTGTGGTCGTTCACTCTCCAGGACATCAGCATCTCTGCGTGGTGGTGATTGAATGTCCGAAGCTCAGTCAGGCGACCCAGGAGACAGGCAAAGTGTTGCGGGTTTTCAGGCTGGTAAATCTTGCACAGCTTCTGTAGCACATCAAGCAGGGGTTCCTGAAGTCTCTCTACAGCGTCTCTGTCTTTTATGTATTGTCTGTCTGTTTTGATGTTCAAGATAATAACAATGAAAAAGCAGAACTAATTTGGCGGAAGCCACAGTGTTAACTTTTTAGAAATGTAACTTAGGAATGCTGTACACTGAAAACGTAGAAATGAAGTGTTCCACGTGCTCTGTTTTGTCCATACTTGTAATCACAAGGAGATTGGGATATAGAATACTGATCTGCTGGGACAATGGGGAGGGGAAAGTGTCTGCCACAGGGTCAGGCTGGGGGGTAGGAATGGGGAAACTGGGGATATGGGTAGAGCGTAGTGGGCACAGGAGAAGGGATTGGTGTTGGGACAATGTATGCCTGAAACAATCATAAATATCTTGGTATCTGTAGTTCACAGCGATGAATAAAAAGAAAGTCTTACTACCATGCTTTGTATGTAAAATAATATTTTTTGTACTTAATAACAATGGATGAATACTGTATGAGAAAGTCACTAATTTATCAGAACACTGTTCATATCATCTTCCTACTTTTCATTTGGGTTGCGTAGTTTTTGTAATTGTTGAGTTTTATAACTTATTATAAGTTGTGTATGTTAACCCTTGGTCTGATACATGATTTGTAAGTATCTTTTCCCATTTGTTACAATGATGGTTTATTCCACTGTGCAGAAGCCTTTCAGTCTGATGCAATTCCATTTGGTTACTTCTGCTTTTGTTCCCCTGATTATCAAAAATAGACAAACAACAATAATAAAAAGAATACTTACTGTTCTTGGAACAAAGTTAACTCAGCAGACTGAGTACAAGCCTTTCATGTGCGAGACTTGGGTTTGATCTCTAGCACCGCATGGTCCCCAAACACAGAGCCAGGAGGAGACCCTGAGCACTTTCCATGTGGCCCAAAACCAACAAAACTTTTTTACGCCCCACTCAAACTTCCTAAATTCTCCTTTCCAGATTAGCAAGGAAACATCACTTCTGGTGTCTGGAAGCAGGTTCCAAAAAGCAGAATTGCTCGCATATAAGATATGCGAGTATGCTGTATGACTGAAACCCAATCATGATTAGCTTTGTAATTGTGTATCTCATGGTGGCATAATAAAAAAAGTAAGACATGTGCATATATAAATTGAGAATGTATTGCTGACTTTTTCTTTAATTTGGGGGGCACACAAGTGCTTTAGTGCTCAGTGCTGATATGTTTAGAGCTCAAGGGCTACACTGATGGCTGGGTCACAGAAGCAATGCTCAGGGGACCATGTGGTACCAGGGATTGAACCTGGGCCTGGTGCATGAAAAGAAAATACTAATTCTGTTATCTCACTGGTCATTGAAAATTGTTTTTTAGCTAGTTTTTATGAAAAACAAAGAGACAACTAACTTCTGCCTCAATACAATGTATAAAATTTATCTAAAGTTAGTATTGTTTTTTACGTAATAATAATGATTTACAAATCATGAACATGGCATTGCTTATTTCCACCATAGTTAAAAATAAAAAATGGACAAATTTAATATGGGGATATTCATTTGAACTTTGCTTAAAACAAATTAGAAACATCCTCAATATCCAACCATTGGCAAAAATTAAGCAATTATACACCATTACAGTAGAATATGATGCATGTATTCAGCAGACCCTCAGCTATATGACATTTTAATGATGTGGTAAAAGATTTCCGAGGAAAAGTAAATTTTTTAAGATAATTTGTTTTCTAGTATGTTAAAAAGTAAGTAATTTGGGGTCAGGGATCAGTACACTGAGTAGTGTTTGCCTTGCATGCGGCCAACCTGGGTTTTATCCTCAACATCCCATATAATCCCGAGCACTGTCAGGAGTAATTCCTGAGTGCCGAGCCAGGGAGTAACCCCTGAGCATTGCCAGAGTGATCCAAAAAGCCAAAATGAATAAAAAAGAAAAGATGTAATTTCATGTAGTTTCCTTTTGAAATATTGGCTCCTTAGAAAAGACTTCTCTGACCACTAATTAAAGGGGTCAGAGAGTTAGTACAGTGAGCAGGGTATTTGCCTTGCATGTGGTAAAGATCCCAACACCACACATGGTCCTCTAACTCCACCAGGAGTGATCCCTAAGTAGAGAGGAATAAGCCCTGAGCACCAGTGGGTGTGGCCCAAAAAACAAACAAGAGCAAGAGAAAGATCCACTTCCACTTTCTCCTTTTACATCCTCATCGTTTTAGGGTTCAGGTAGCGCTGAGGAGGCCCGGGGTCTCCCAGTGTTGCTGGAAGTCCAATGCCGAGCTGGAGGGTTCGGTGCTGCTCAGGCCCTGCCGTGCTGGAGACCTCCAGGCTGCGCCAGGGACCAGGTAGCACCACGTATAGAACCAGGATTGGCCAATCGCAAGGGATGCGCCTTAACCCACGTACTATTGCAGCAGCCTTTTATCTTTATATTTTTGCAGATCTTACCACCTTCTTTGGGGATTTCTTTATTGTCTTTTTTTTAAAAAATTATTATTTTTGAGGTAACATGGTTTACAATAGCGCTAACATTTATGCCTTTGTGCTTTGGTCTTACTGTACCAACACCACCACCAAAGTAACAAAGTACCAAAAATCTCCACCTCATCTGTAGGTCTATTTTTTTGTTTTGTTTTGTTTTGTTTGGGGCCACACCCAGCAGAGCTCAGGGCTTACTCCTAGTTCTGAACTCCAGGGATCACTCCTGAAGGGCCTAAGAGAACATCTGTAGTGCCGGGTCTTGCCTTGTTCTATCACTCAGGCTCTGCCTAGGTCCCTTAGCATCCGCATTCCAACCCCATTTCTTTGTTGTTTTCCCCGCCCCACTAGTACATAAGCTCCACTTAGCTGTTTCCTGCCTGGAGCCTGATGTGATGGCCCCAATGTCCAGTGCGTAGTAGATGTTCAAAATCCACTTATTAAATCAATGTGAGATTTGGGGGAATTCCCTAAGGATACACTACACTGAAATATTACGATGTTTGACTTGAGTGGTGGGGTTATAGATTATAGACCATTTTATTTACGTTTTTGTGCTTTCCAGATTTTATTCAATAAACATTATTGCTATTATACTGGAGAAAAGGGCAGTTAGTAAAAAGGCAATGCTGAATTTACCTGGAGAGAGGATAACAATTGCTGTAAGCAGAGCATATTCTTCTTGAGTCATTTTTAGTTCTCCAACACTTTTATAAAAACTAAACATAGGTGTTATATATTCATCAGAGATACCTGTGGAGGAAAATTGAAAAGCAGCAAGGGTTTTATAAAAGTTTTGAAAGAATAAAAAGCATGAAACTACAAATATATACACACTTATTAATATTTACTCCATAAGCACATATTCAAATAATAACTATATGCTACACATCCCATTCAGAGGTAGAGCATTGTAACAAAGGTCAGCAACAAACTATACCAAATATTACCTAATCAATGATTTGACTTTGATTTCTCTCACTATTTTCTGGCAGTAATGTTGACGTACTTTGAATGACCAAAAGACAGTGCAAAAACCAGTTTTCTAGATTGGTTGGGTTAATCCTTTAATAGTACTAATTGTAATCAAGCCATGGATAGAATCTCTACCTGCAGAAAAAACTAGTGACTTCAGAAGTATTACCAACAACGCTAACCAGCTAGTTTCTTTTTGAAGAATTCTGATCTCATTCTGAAATACTAAACCTGTTGGTCCATTGCTACTTGCCTTGGCTCTTAACTGTTCTCTTCAAATCTCTGTCAAAAAGAAAATACACCAAGTACATAACTAAACTGCCTAGCTTCTTCCCACTCCACTTCTCTGCTTTTCCATTTTTAGTTATTCTCATCCTCACCTGCCAAAATTCCACACCTGGCCACCCACCCTGCCCGCCCCTCAGACTAGGTCCTACGGATCCAACCTGCTGATTCTCCCTTGCACACACCCAGCAGTTCCAGCCCTGACTGCAATGGCCCCTCTTCCTGTCTTTAGCTCTCTCCCCTTTAATCTGGGGCAGGTGATCAGATGGGGGGCCCTGGTAGCAAATTTCAGGAAGTCATGAAAAAAAATCCACAAATTGTTTTAAGAGATGAAAAGCCAAGAAATAAACCAAGCAGTGTCTGAAGAGACCAGGTATATTCTGAAAAGGATCATTCAGCTGTTAAGCTCAGGATGAAAATCAGTCCAAGAAACCATCAACCCCAAAGTCCTTCTCCACAACAACTACTTAACAGTAACCCTCAGCCAGAGCTTAAGCAATTTGGCAAAATTATACACATACACACACAGAGAGACACACACTGATGTGTGGTCTATGTCTAAGCAGCTTTCTGGGGCATTGGGGTCCTCTTTTTTTTATTTATTTATTTATTTATTTATTTATTTATTTATTTATTTGTTGCTTTTTTGGGACACACCGGCGATGCTCAGGGGTTACTCCTGGCTCTGCACTCAGGAGTTACTCCTGGTGGTGCGCCGGGGACCATATGGGATGCCGGGGATCGAACCCGGGCCGGCATGGACCAGCCGCATGCAAGGCAAACGCCCTACCCGCTGGGCTATTGCTCCGGCCCCTGGGGTCCCTCTTTTAGGGTGTACATTTACTTCATTTTGTTTTGGGGGGACAACAACGTGCAGCGCCTGATGCTTAGGAATCACTCTTGATCCTGCTGGAAGCTAGAGGGGACCAGGGAATGCACGCAGGGCTTATCCATGCAGGGAAGGGCCCTGAGCATACTGCCGCCCTTGCGTCGCTCTGGAGACTCCTTTCCCTTCCTCTTTCTGGAGGGAGCCCGTTCTCTCCTCAGGACTCTCTCCTTCTCAATAAAAAGTATTTTATGCCCAGAGAGACGGTCCAGGGGTTAAGGCACTTGCCTGGCTTGCAGCCCTATTCCATTTTTGATCTTGGCACTGCACATGGTCATCTGAGCCCGCCAAGCATGGCGCTGGTAGCAGCCCCCTGAACTGCCATTTGCCCTCCCCAACAACAAAAATAGCACTTTAACTTCACTACGTGTTTTTCTCTGAAAATTCTTGTCTGTGACGGAAGGACCAGAGTCTGAATCCTGAACCTGGATGGAGACCGGGATTGAGCTGCGTGATGGGCATCACCCCACATCAGCCTGAAAACCACAGCAACCTCCCGGAACAAACCCAGCTGGCGAGACCAGCCCATGCTGGCAGACCAGGTGGGTCTCAGGAGCAGCCTCCTTGCTGCCTTAAGACAGCTGGGAGACGTTCACATCTGCGCCGTGCAGACGTTTGCCTGGAGCTTGATTTTGCCAACGTGCATCTGCTGCCATCATGAATGTTGCTGCTGCTGCTCTTCTTCCTCTTCCTCTTCCACTTCCTCTCCTCTTCCTCCTCCTCTTTCTCCTCCTCTTTCCTCCTCCTCCTTCTCCTCCTCCTCCTTCTCCTCCTCCTCCTCCCTTCTCCCTCCTCCTCTCCTCCTGCTCCTCCTCCTCCCTCCTTCTCCTCCTCCTCCTCCTCCCTGCTCCTTCTCCTCCTTCCTTCCTCCTCCTCCTCTCCTCCTTCTTCTCCTCCTCCTCCTTCTCCTCCTCCTCCTTCTCTCCTCCTTCTCCTCCTCCTTCTCCTCCTCCTCCTCCTCCTTCTCCTTCTCCTCCCTCCCTCTTCCTCCTCCTCCTTCTCCTTCTCCTTCTCCTCTCTCCTTCTCCTCCTCCTCCTCCTCCTTCTCCTCCTCCTCCTCCTCCTCCTGCTCCTTCTCCTCCTTCTCCTCCTCCTCCTTCTCCCCTCCTTCTCTTTCTCCTTCTCCTCCTCCTTCCTCCTCCTCCTCCTCCTCCTTTCTCCTCCTCCTTCTCCTCCTCCTCCTTCTCCTTCTCCTCCTCCTCCTTCTCCTCCTCCTCCTCCTTCTCCTCCTCCTCCTTCTTCTCCTTCTCCTCCTTCTCCTCCTCCTCCTCCTCCTTCTCCCCTCCTTCTCCTCCTCCTCCTTCTCCTTCTCCTCCTCCTCCTCCTCCTCCTCCTCCTCCTCCTTCTCTCCTCCTCCTCCTTCTCCTTCTCCTTCTCTTCCTCCTCCTTCTCCTCCTCCTTCTCCTCTCCTCCTCCTTCCTCCTCCTCCTCCTTCTCTCCTCCTCCTTCTCCTTCTCCTTCTCCTCCTCCTTCTCCTTCTCCCTCCTCCTCCTCCTTCTCCTTCTCCTCCTCCTCCTTCTCCTCCTCCTCCTTCTCCCTCCCTCCTCCTTCTCCTTCTCCTCCTTCTCCTCCTCCTTCTCCTCCTCCTTCTCCTCCTCCTCCTTCTCCTTCTCCTTCTCCTTCTCCTCCTCCTCCTCCTTCTCCTCCTCCTTCTCCTCCTCCTCCTTCTCCTTCTCCTTCTCCTTCTCCTCCTCCTCCTCCTCCTTCTCCTCTTCCTTCTCCTCCTCCTCCTCCTCTCTCTCTCCTCCTCCTCCTCCTCCTCCTTCTCCTTCTCCTCCTCCTCCTTCTCTTCTTCTCCTTCTCCTCCTCCTTCTCCTTCTCCTTCTCCTCCTCCTTCTCCTCCTCCTTCTCCTCCTTCTCCTTCTCCTCCTCCTTCTCCTCCTCCTCCTTCTCCTTCTCCTCCTCCTCCTCCTTCTCCTCCTCCTTCTCCTCCTTCTCCTTCTCCTCCTCCTCCTCCTCCTTCTCCTTCTCCTCCTCCTCCTTCTCCTCCTCCTTCTCCTCCTTCTCCTTCTCCTTCTCTTTCTCCTCCTCCTCCTCCTCCTTCTCCTCTTCCTTCTCCTCCTCCTCCTCCTCCTCCTCCTTCTCCTCTTCCTCTCCTCCTCCTCCTCCTCCTCCTCCTTCTCCTCCTCCTTCTTCTCCTCCTCCTCCTTCTCCTCCTCCTCCTCCTCCTTCTCCTCCTCCTCCTTCCTCTCTTCCTTCTCCTCCTCCTTCTCCTCCTCCACCTTCTCCTCCTCCTCCTTCTTCTACATCTCCTCCTCTCTTCCTCCTTCTCTTCTCCTCCTCCTTTCTCCTCCTCCTCCTTCCCTTCTCCTTCTTCTCCTCCTCCTCCTCCTCCTCCTCCTTCCTCCTCCTTCTCCTCCTCCTCCTCCTTCCTCCTCCTCCTTCTCCTCCTCCTTCTCCTTCTCCTCCTCCTTCTCCTCCTTCTCCTTCCTTCCTTCTCCTCCTCCTCCTCCTACTTTCTCTTCTCCTCCTTCTTCTCCTCCTTCTTCTCCTCTTCCTCCTTCTCCATGCTCGCGATGTTCATAGTTTACAACTGGCTCTACACTCAGGAATTACTCCTGGTGTTGCTAGGGGGACCATATAGAATTCTGGGGATCAAACTTGGGTTAGCCATATGCAAGGCAAGAGCCCCCGCCCCCGTCTGTACTTGCTGTTTGATCTCTCTGGACCTTAAACGTCCCAGCTTCTTACAAACCTTCACACCACATGCCTTCTGGAGTCAGACTTCTTCCTTTTACAGAAGAAACCTGATTTCTGCCTGGCCTGCCATTGCTCCTCACCCACCAACCAGTTCATAATAGTAACACTTATTGAGCACTCCTGAATTATGCACCCTCCCCAAATACTCCTTTTCTTATGGGGTTATGTGGTCTGTAACACTCCTGGGGGTGCTTGGAGGACCATATGTAGTGCTGAGTGTCGGGTCTGTGCAAGGTAAGCACCTTGACCCCGGTACTATCTCTATCCCCCTCTATCTTATAACTCCATTCCCTTTCTCTAACACTCAGGAGGTAGATACAGAAAGACTCCATAACTTGCCCTTGGAACTGGAATTCAGAGCAAAGCATAGAGGCTGTGAGTCCTGGCTCTTAACTGACACCAAGCTGCACAAGCTATCATACAGAATTTCCTCCAGCCATGATGAGCCACGTGGAGGTCACTATGCGGTTCACATTGTTTAGGTTTTCTGCATATTCTTCTTTCTACTTGAAATTGTCTTTATCTCCATCTACTTTACATCTTCTTATAGTAGAAAACACTTTGTGTTATTTGACACATAGAAATTTGGTTCCTGTTCTGGGAATGGCTTCAACCCACGCTGGGGATATAGTGGGGGTGGGAACTGTAATAAAATTAATGAATAAATGAAGGATGACAAGCAATGAGAATTGGTTTCCGGACTGGTACAGACCTGTCTAGACTAGTTATTCCAAACCTAGAATCGTAGAACATTCTCCACACCAAACCAGGACAACACTGGATTCCTGGTACTAGCACAATAACCATTTCAGAGTCACTTGTATCACTTCACTTGTCTTCCCGTAGATCATCGATTTGCTCGAGCAGGCACCAGTAACATCTCCATAGTCCTGTTACATGCTAGTGTAGCCCAAGGGCACCTGCTGCTCCAGGAATATAAAGAGCCTCAAACCATTCCATCAGGTCATGGGAATGAGGTCTATAATTGTTACTGGTATTTGGCATGTCAAAGTCACGACACGAGTAGGGCCGAGTGATAGCCCAGTGGATAGGGCGTTTGCCTTACGGTCTGTGCCGGCCCAGGTTCAATCCTCCCGGCATCCCATATGGTCACCCGAGCACTGCCGGGAGTAATTCCTGAGTGCAGAGCCAGGAGAAACCCCTGAGCATTGCCAGGTATGACCCAAAAAGAAAAAATACGACACAGGTAGCTTACCAGGCTATTTCAGAGTACACTTTATAAAATCAGACAGTCCCAAACATTTACCCCACAGACTCTGGCCCTTCTCTGTTTAGTCCAATAGTCACACTTTCATCCCTTTTGCTTTTCTATTCTTAAAAGCTGCCCCCCAAGTTCTCTCCTAACTACATTTTTTGGGAGAATTGCATCCCATGGAAGATTGTCCCCATCCAGCTCTTTCATACGAACCAAATGCCTACTCACCAAATTCAATACAATTTAAAATGCAGAGGATCTGAGTTATGTGAAACTAGGAATGCCAGTCCTGATTTCCAACATGCAGTGTTTAAGAGCCCGTATAGAATTTGAAATATGACCTCATGACCTTGGGCACATGACTTAAATTCCTGAATCTTGAGTTTCCTCATCTGTGAAATATGACTTTTAATGATAGCATTATCTGAGATAATAAGATAATACATGTATAGTACTTAGCATCATTCCTGATTCATAGTAAACCCACAATCAAAAAGCAAAATAATCACAATAGGGCTATGATTATTGTCACTCAAAAGCATTGATTGTACACATTATAGCTCATCGTAATCTCACCTGAAGCGTGTGCACTTTCGTGTTTACTGGCTCCATTTTTCCCACCTCCCCAGTGACCTTCCCGCACCCCTCCCCCTGCCTTCCCAACACCCACCTCCCCTGCAATGATAGTCTTTGATGTTTAGAAGCCACATCGACTTGATGAAGACGTATCATGATGTATTTTCTCACATTGTCACACCTTGTGACTCTGTCGTTATTAGTTCTCATTTCAGGGGCTTCCCAAGCAGGGCTCTGGGCGCCTCCTGGTAACTCAATCACTGAGGCCATGGCTCATTGCAGGGTGGAGGTGTTGCTGCTTTGGCCCTGTGGTGCGCTGCCAGGAATAACCCAGGTTACCATGCCGTGCTTTGGGGCTCCAGGGCCACCCCAGAGATGCTTGGGGGAGTCACGTGCTACAGACTGACGGGGCTGCTCACATGCGAGGTTGCTCTTTACCCTGTACCATCACTCCTGGCTCTGTCCTTTTAAATCGTATATGGTGATTGGGAGACATCATGAGAGGCAGCTCAGTTGGAAGCAGTTCTCTATTAGAAACCATCTCTTGGTTTCCACCAAACTTCCTACCTTGTTTGCCCTTTAAAACCCCCACTTGCTCTTCAAAGATGCTGTTTCCATTCGTTTGGTAGAGCCAGGGAAAACAGAAATGTCTACTATAATGGTCACTTGGTGGATGTTTTGATGTAAGTACAGAGAAAAGATTTTTTTTTTAAAAAAAAGAATAGATATGTTTTCCTTCAAGAAAAGTTTCCTGCAGAATAGATGCTCAACTGCACATCTGCCTTTGGAACTGAGTCAGTAGTCAGAAGTAGCCACTCAGGGCTCCGGAAAGGGTTCAGAGTGTGAAACCCAAATTGAGCGCTGCAAAAACAACCCGAAAAGAGATGCTTCCTCCACGGAGAAAATAGGACTGATCACTCCGGGTAAGCAAAGGGCTGTTTCAGAGTTAACGAGCCCTAATTTCTTTTTTCTTTTTCTTTCTTTCTTTTCTTTTTCTATTTTTTTTGAACTGGCAATTTCTTTTTTTTTTACCATTTATTTGGATAATTTAATGCCAGTTTATGGAAACACAATTAACTATTGTATATTTATTTTCTATTCTATAACCTTGCTTAATTTATTTTTAATTTATTTTTAAAAATATTTTATTATACCACCGTGAGATATACAATTACAAAGATGTTCATAATTCATATTTGGGTTTCGGTCATACAGTGTTCCAGCACCCGTCCCTCCACCAGTGCCCATTTCCCACCACCAATGTCCCCAATTCCCTCCCTCCCCTAGCCTGCCTCTATGGCAGGTTCTTTATCTCTTTCTCTTTTCTTTCTCTTTTCCTTCCCTTACACATTGTGGGCAATTTCTAAGCAAGAATTGCTACAGTAACTGTCTCCGGAAGGGGCAGGCTTGCCTCTGCTTCCAGCCAACTTCGGCTTCATATGGACCGGACGCCAGATTAGGTGCGTTTTGGACACAAGGTGGCGCCATTTTCTAACTTAACCACAAAAACCACCAGGAAAAGTTCAATTGTGGAAAAAAAATGTGATATTCCTGCTTGTTTCCCTTAAAGAAAAATGATATATATGTACAGAGGAGAGGTCAGCGATGGATGAATTCGTTGTCTAATAATCAGAACGGTTCTGTGAGAGAATTGACATTGTGCTGTGTGAAGTTATTTTAAAGGCAACTACCTTTTTTATTTGTTTCCCTCTCACCCTAATTAGCTTCCTAGTTTTTTAAAAAATTTTTTATCATACCACCGTGAAGCACACATTACAGTGTTCACAATTGGTTCCTGGTAACACAGTATTCCAGCACCCATCCCTCCACCACCATGTACCTCCCCTTCCCGCCCCCAGGCCGCCTTAATAGCAGGTACCCCAGTTTTCCTCTCTTTCTCTCTCTATTCTCTCTCTGTCTCTGCTTTCAGGGATCATTTCTATAGTTCGTTATTAGCTTCCTAGTTTTAATGCGGAACAGTGATACAGTTCAGGGGCCAGGAGATGGCTGAGTGCCCTGCAGGCATGGGGTTAGGAGTTCAAGCCCTGTGCCAGGCACTTTTGCCAGCGTGGCGATTAGGCAATTGCCAAGAGGTTGATGAATAAGGCAGGAGGTGAATCAGGAAGAGCTGGGCAAGCCGAGGGTGTGAGCTCACGCCTGCCACCCAGGGTCTGGAGGCCAGAATACGGAAGAAAAATCACACACACACACACACACACACACACACACACACACACACACACACCACATTTTTTGGGTCTCTCTAAGTTTAGGTAAAGCTAGAACAAACTTCCTGAGGGTTTCAGGGTGTGACCACCAAACGACTGCCTAGGGAGAAGCTGCCCCATCGCATTCTATGGACAGTGGTTGGGCCAAAGTGGAACTTTAGGATCACCTCTTCCCTCCACCCCAACCCCAACACCAGTTTTTATTCAGGCGACAGTCTTAGATAGTACTGATTTTAGGATCAGGTTCTTCCCAGGATCTTTCACATTTATACACTGTGTTCAGTTCTAGGCAGGTTCTAACTGATACCCGTCCTCCCAGTAAGACTAGCAAGAGGCCAGAGCAACCCACACATCAAGAGGTCAGTCATTCTCAACATCCAGACTCCACAGCTCCTCAGAGCTCCACCCAAGAGAAAACCTGATCTTTCCCCATTGAGTCTCATCAGTAAATGCTCAAAATGAGAGCCTTCTACTGAGCGTATGCCACCTACATGGCAGAGCCTGGCAAGCTAACTGTATTTTATTTGATATGCCAAAAACTACTAACAATTATGGACCTCAATTCCATGACCTGAAGAATGGTTTGAGGCTCTTCCTGTCCCTGGAGCAAGCAGATGCCCTTGGGCTACATTTTCTTGGGACAGGACTATAGAGATGTTACTGGTGCCCGCTCGAGCAAATCGATGAACAATGGGAAGACAGTGATACAGTGATGCCAGTATTTACAATCCTGTCAATCATGCTACTACGCATGCGCACATTGTTCCACCAGGGCACGCTTCAGCAGAGCGGCTCCTCTCCTAGTTTGCCAAGGACCTATCCCAACCCCACCCCATTGACAAAATCTCCAGTTTCTATGACTGACTATTCTCTGTTTCTATTTTATTTCCACATATGGGAGCATGCTCTTTTTTCTCTCAACACCTACACACATAGAGCTGAACAGAGCTAATCTAAAATTCCCCAACATTGAAGGGGCGGCCTGCCTGCCCTGTGCTAGGCTGATGGGGCGTCTTGGAGTGGGGGCAGATTTTGCTCCTTGGCCTGGCCCACACCCTCCCCCCCAGGCACTCAGAAGCCAGAAAACCTTGCACAACACAATCACAGTCATCCTCAAGGTCCGGACTCCACAACTGGACACAGCCTCAAAACTTGATATACCACAAACACGTGTGTTGCAGGACTCCTCAAAGGGCCTCTGCATCTGCTCTGAATTGCCTCCTGCAAATCACTTCGTAGATAAGGGGGTAGTCTAAATGTGGCAGTTTATCTGACCATGTATGCTGTACTAGCTGGTATAAATATTCTCCCATGCTACCACAATCATCGTGGGACTAGCTAGATCTTACCAGCATATTAGCCTGGCCACGTAGGATCCCTAAGTAATTAGACCAGAGAGAAATGCTGTTTGCCTCCAAGCAAGCAAGCATGGCTCCCCTGATATACTCAAAGGCAACTAAAATACAAAACTACCATGAAGTAGAAGAGACTTGTAAAGGCTTGGAGAAATATTTAACTGGCATTAGTATTAGTGTTTGGTACAGAGACATGCCATCTCACAAACCCCTTCTCTACCCTATAAAGGCATTTCCAGGCAGATCTTGGCTCAAAACATTAGCATATAAAAGGACCTAGGTGAGGTGCTGGGAGAGATTACCTAGGGCATTTGACCCTCCCTGCTTTCCATAACAGTGGGAGGGAGGTCCTAGTTGCAGGGGTATAATACTAGCCTGCTTCCTCTCTCGCTCTCTCTTTTTGGGCTCTTTTTGGGCCTCTCTCTTTTGTGAGTTCTCACCCTTCTTGGGAGTCTTGCCTTCTCCTTTTACAGGGCCTTAACACGTGGTGGCCACCATCTTGGCCGACACGTGTCTGGGGTTCTAGCTGGGAATCCTAAGGGTTTTTCCTATTGCTGACTTGTATGCCTAAAACTGTGATAAGTAAAGCCTTTTAAAACTACATCGGATTCCTGAGTCTTCATCCATTCCCGCCCGGCCGGAGGTAGAAGGGAACTTCGCTTCCCGGCACTGTTGGGGACCCCCGGCGGAGCTCCCCGACTCACGTGGGAGTCAGAGGTTAGGTAAGACAGAGAAGGGAACAGTGTACTAATAATCACTGAAAATGATAACACCATTCGAGAACTGAGCATTGAATATAAATATTCAAAAAGATACACATGATAATCTCTAAATGTATGTATTGCAATCCACAGTGTGTAAGAAAGGAAAGTGAGAAAAGAGAGAGAGAGAGAGAGAGAGAGGGAGAAAGAAAGAAAGAAAGAACCTGCTATAAAGGCAGGCTAGGGGAGGGAGGAGGGAAGTGGGGACATTGGTGGTGGGAAATGGGCACTGGTGGGGGGGATGGGTGCTGGAACAATGTATGACCGAAATTCAAGCATGAACATATTGCAATTGTATATCTCACAGTGGTATAATAAAACATTGTAAATATTTCTTTATAAGTATATAAACTTAAACAATGTTCTGGATAATTCTATGCTAATGTATTTTAGAGTTTACACAAAATAGACAAATCTTACAAATGTAAAATTTAGAAAGAGTGAAGAGAACTAAGAAAATGTAAAGGGGCCAGAATGATAGTACAGGGGCGGGCTCTTGCCTTGCCCATGGCCAACCTAGGTTTGGTTCCTGGCATCCCATCTGGTCCCCCAAGCTCAGCCTGGAGTAATTCCTGAGTGCAGAGCCCCAGGAGTGAGCCTTGGGCATCACCAGGTGTGGCCTCAAAATCCAAATCAAAAAAGAAAGAACAATTAAAGTGGAAACTATGAATAGGCCTGTAATAGTGTGCTTTGTGCTGATGCAGACCCAGTCCAGACATCTGGGAACTGGGTCCGCCTAGTCGAACCCATTCGAACCTCTGACCTCCTTGACTTTTTATCACTACATTAAACTGCGCATCTCTGAGAATGATCTGCCCATTTTCTGTGCATGTGACCCCTGTTCTTTGTGTGTTGATGCTCTCTGGTCTTCCTCATGAATATGCATGCGTTTCCTGGAAAACTACTAGAATATATAGAGGCTGTGAAGTTACTCCTCTGCTCGCCTCACACCAGACCCCAGCTCCCTTTGAGGCTGTTCTCAGCCGGTGGTGGTAGACCCCGTCCCAACTGAAATGATTTCATTGCCAATAAAGCCCTCTGTTCCACTCCGTTGTCTCTCTTTTTTTCCTAGGAAAACAGTACATACACACATACACGGATTATAAAAACATACCTAAATACATAGAGCATGGATTTGTGAGGATGCAGTGTATGATATACGAGAGTGCTATTTTACATGAGACATATTTCCTGGCACTTTCAATACCCCTGTAAGCATTACTTATCATTGACAATCAAATAGACAGAGAAATCATGTTTAAAAGTGCTATTTGCTCAAAACCATATAAATTTCACATGTTCCCTAATGACACCATCCCCTAGACAGAGGCTAAGGTACCAGATTCAGATGTAGCCCACAAAATGCTATTTGACTTCTCCTTTCCTTTCAGACTAAGCTCTCTCCTTTCTAATAGTTTCTGTATGAACTGATGACTCCAGTGCTTCATGATCCATGAAGCTGATTCAGGTATTGAGGGTCCCAGTCATTTAATAACCCCCATTTCCTCTCCTAGTACAGGGAAAGAGACAGACCTCCAGCCTACTCTGCCACCATTTGAGTCTCATATTCCTTGCCAGAGGTAAGAAAGCTGTTAACTCAAAGGTGTTGGTCAGAAATTTGACTGGGGATAGTACAGTGGGTAGGGTGCTTGCCTTGCAGGTGGCTCAGTGTCTGACCCTAGCACCCCTTATGAATCAATCCCTGAGCACTGGCAGGAGTAATCCCTTAGTGGAGAGCCAGTTATAAGCTCTGAACCTCTAGGTATGGCACCAAAATTAAAATAAAAACAAAATTGAATGGGAAGAAGGGTGATATGTGTCTTTCAAGAGCAGAAATAAGCATAGTATATACAACATACAGAACACTGTTATAAACTAGTGGCAATTTCACTCTAATAAGAGAATTTAACATTACTGCCTCTATTCATTTTACCATTTAATTAAAAGCAGTTTCAATCTGCTGGCTCCTGCTTATACTTTATCGCTTAGCCAAAGTCAAAAAGCCATCACTGTTTATAGTTGCTTCCAGCTGATGGTTGGGTGGAGACAACTTGGTGAGTGACAGGTACAATGTATGGCTAGTATGGCTTCTAGGTACTGAGCAGGAATGCCCACTTCCGTATCCTGGCAATGTGCTGATGTATTGTACGACTTTGAACAGGTCAGTTAACCTCTCTCAGTTTGTCTTCCCATCTATAAAACAGATTCACAGCATCTACCTTTAGGGTCCATTGGAAATACAAACAGCAGATTGCATTTAAAAGCAAACAATCTCATCCAAGTACTAACCAGACCCGACCCTGCTTAGCTTCCGAGATCAGACGAGATTGGGCGTGTTCAGGGTGGTATGGCCGTATAGCAGAAACACTATCTGTACTTCTTTATTCATCTCTGCGCTATTCACTATAGCTAGAATCTGGAAACAACCTAAATGCCCGAGAACAGAGGACTGGCTAAAGAAACTGTGGTTCATCTACACTATGGAATACTAAGCAGCTGTCAGAAAAGATGAAATTATGAAATTTACCTGCAAATGGATGGACATGGAGACTATCATGCTGAGTGAAATTAGTCGGAAGGAAAAGGACAGATATAGAATGACTGCATTCATTAATAGGATATAAATAGATACCAGTGTTTTACTAAATGTGGGAAATGGTAATGGCAGATCAAAACTCACCATTGAATATACACAAAGAGACTTAAGTGATAAACTCTAAATATCTGCAGGGCTAGCCACAATGTGTAAAAGAAGAGGGAGAGAGATGCAGAGACAGAGAGAGAGAGACAGAGGGAGAAAGAGAGGAAACGGGGCTACCTGCTGTTGAGGCAGCCTGGGGGTGGGGTACATTGGTGATGGAAATGGGGCACTGGTGGAGGGATGGGTGCTGGAATACTGTATTACCAAGAACCAATTATGAACACCTTTGTAATTGTATGTCTCACGGTGGTACAATAAAAAATTTTTAAAAAAGCAAACAATCTCAAAATCAAGGAGATATTGCCAACTCCATAAACAGATGATTAAATTCATTATTATATTTGTTATGGGGAGCAAAAAGACAAAATATACTTTACATTTCAGAGTCAATCTATATTCGCAAATTGCTTTGGCCTATGAAAGGTTAATGGCAATTTGCTGACTATTAAAATGTAAATTTAGTGTTAGTAAGCCATTTCAATCCTATCACATTTAGTGGTGTCATATGATTATATTCCTATTTTTTTTTAAAAAATTCCAAGTTCAAAAATATAGATGTGCAATACTATACAGGAAACTTTTTTTCCCTCTCTGGTGACTTTCACTAATATTTATTTTAATCATTTTTAAGACTTTTAAAATGGATTGAGATTCTGTGATTTACGATACACTAAGTGATAATTTTCCATGTGTATAATTCTAACACTATACCTATCACCAGGTACTCACCTCCCTGCCTGTAAGGACCTCAATGCCCCTCCCTTTCAACTCTCTTTACCAACTGTTGTTTTAGTTCTGCGGTGTTGCCTTTGGCCCTTTGTTACTACCTTGCTGTGCATCCTTAAATCCCATCCATGAAAGAGTTTGTTCTCTTCCTGTTCCTTTCCACATAAGAAACGTTTTAATGATATACTAGATTATGTAGAAATAACTCAACCATAGGTTAAACATGATATATGTTCCAAAGCCTTGATTAACATAAATAAATGCGGCAACCCCAGTAAGCAAATGTATCTCAGGACAGAGTATCTTTGTATATAAAACTAGGAATTAATAATAGCAAACAAAAGATTATGGACTGGAACAAGAAAATAAATTTTGCAACATATTTTTCAGAAACTTCTGTAGGTATAAATAGGGTATCTTGAGACTTTATGTTATTCTGAATTAAATGTGTCACTGAAATAAGAATGTGTTACATTTGCATAAGAATGAAAAGTTATTCTGAAAGGTCATCTTTCAAGATCAGGTTTTTGTGGTATATGGAAGAGGTAATGTTTTGAAAATTCACTGGGAGAGGCAATTTCATAAATATTAATAAGTGAAACCATTATTATAGAAATAAAATACTAAGCACCATGTGTATTGGGTTAGTTTTTATTGTCACAATACGTGGTTGATGTTTGGGTAAGTATCTTATTATGCACTAAGGTGTGCATGTTTATTTATACACACCATGTTTTGGAAAATGTCTTGAACTTTTATAACAGAATCAAAAACTCTAAAGTATCTTATGAAGCAGGATTTCTTTTGATGACATACATTTAACCTACAAAACACTCCCCATGACTCACTGTAATCATCTATTGAAATAAATGATTATGCAATAATAATCTATTCACAGATTTTCCTGCTTCTTGTCTCAATCCCTCCAAACCTTTCGTCCTGTTACTGTTTGATCTTTTTACAATACTTCTATGGTCCTATGTCATCTGCTCAGAATGTTTCAATGGTTCTCCCATTATGCAAGAACTAAATTAAACCACTTTGGTGGCAATGTTCTTAATAATGCAACACTCACCCTGTCAGTTTCATAAATATTTTCCAACAGTATCAAGGTACTTGTGAATACGATCTTATTCCTCCACATATTTCCCTTTTGCTATTTCTGTGTATTATTATGCTGTGTTATTAATCTTATAATAATATATCTATTATTATATTATTATAAATCTCAAAATGTCTTTCTTAGGCTTTTTTACCCTTTAATATTTTTATTACTGAATCACTCTAAGATACAGTTACAAAATTGTTCATGATTGGGTTCCATTCATACAATGCTTAAACACTTGTCCCTTCAACAGTGTATGCATTTCCCACCACCAATGTCCTCAGTTTCCCTCCCACCCATCCCCATCTAGTCTGCCTCTACAGCAGCAGGCACATTATTTCTCTCTCTCTTAGGCTCTTTCTTAGGCTTTTTGTGGCTTGACAAATTCCTAATGATCTGCCATGATTCAACTGTTGACATTTCAAGCCTTTTTGACTCCACACAGTCTTACATGAAATATAGATTCTCCTTTGTGGTTCAATTTCATTTCACACAGATCTGCCTTATAGGGGTTATTTAGATCTTCTGCTTTAGAATTGTTTCCTTGCTTTATATGATCCACTAAACTGAGTTCTTAAAGTGTAACGATCACATTGATGCTCATCTCCATCACCTCTGATATTTTTTGGCCCTTCTTATCACAATCACTCATATCACTTATCTTCCCGTTGTTCATGGATTTGCTCAAGTGGGCACCAGTAACATCTCCATACGTCCTGTCACAAGCAAGTGTAGTCCAAGGGCATATGCTCATTCCGGGAATATGAAGAACCTCAAACCATTCATTCAGGTCATGGGAATGAGGTCCATATTGTTACTGGTTTTTGGCATATCAAATACAACACGGGTAGTTTGCCAGGCTCTGCTGTGTAGATGGTAGATATTATTGCATTACTAAGTTAAACTGAATTACTTCTGCTATTGTTGTTGGTCTCTGTAGAGGTAATATTTACTGGGGTTCACACAGTAGTACTCAGGGCGTCCACAGTGTTGGGGGAAAGCCCAGGTCTCCCACATGCCAAGCATGCATACTGGCTTTGTGCTATCTCTCTGGCTTTTTGGTGCAGAGGTTTTTAGTGGCACTTCCTGTCACTTCAGTCACTAAGCCCCTTTTAATTTATTGACATGTAAAAGCTGAAACAAAAGTGATACTTTATAGGAATTTCATAAGGATTATGATAGCACGATATATATATATATATATATATATATATATATATATATATAAAGCAGTATGAATAGAATCTGAATCCAAGAAAACATATGGATACTGCTATTGTTTCTTATTTTGCTTGAAGATTGAAGAGATATGGATAATAGTTTGACACATAGTTATTTATACTTGAGAGCTTGGAATAATTTAATTTTATGGACTGAATAACCCCAACTCCTTTACACGATTCATTTTTTGGTTACAGCCTGCAGTGCTCACAGCTTACCTCCTGACTGCTCAGGGATCATTCCTGGCAGTCTTGTGGGATCATATGGGATGCCTGGGATTGAAGTCGGGGTGTGTGCAAGGCATGTGCCCAGCCTACTAAACTGTCTCTCCAGCTGAATATGATTCATTTTTGAAATCAACTAATTCTTCAATTAAAAATATTCTTTATCTTGGTGAAGTGAAAAATACTTATGATATTTTACTATCCATATCATATTACTATCGTAATATGATTTTTGATCTGAATCTTTAAAACTATGCCTTATTTTAACACTTTTTTATAGTTGTTCTCCTTATTAGTCACTACGGCTTAACTTATTTTATAAGCTAGGCAAGAGACTTACATTCATGGGGTGTAAACAGTCTTAGTTGGTTTTTTATCATTAATCAAACAACTCACCACTCTTTTCAATTCTTTCTTCCAATAGATCGGCGTGTCCAGCCGGAAGTTTTTTATTGAAAATCTCAGCAGAACGGAGGAACATAGCTTCAACTGCAGACCCCTTCAACAAAGCAATCTGATCTTCGTGGTCCAAAGTCTGAAAGCCTAGATGTAGAAGAGAACTAAGTATCAAGGAATTGTCAATGCGTATAACAACGTTTCTCCATCACCAGTCTCCCCTTGATGACACATCTCTGAAAAGTGATGCTGTTACTGTTTTAATACCGAATAGTCCAGTTGGGTTAATAAATACCTTTTTGAGCTGTGCCCTATAGAAGCTAGCTTTTATCCACGTTGAGTAGAAGCCGTTCAGCAAGTTGGGGAAACAAAGGATTTCAAGGCTACTATATATATACATATATATACACATATACATATATAGTGTGTATATATATAACCATATATACACTATATATGTATATGTGTATGTATATATGTATGTATATATGTATATGTGTGTGTGTAATTCATGGAGGAGACAGGCTGCTTCAGATGAAACCACCCTTAAAAATAAAAAACCAGGACAAACAGGGTCTACTCTACAGAATGGAAGCATCCATCAGAAACCAGAAACAGTCTTTGCCTGTATCCGGGAGCTTCCAGGAATATTGGGCTGATGCATGAGTGTTTAGCCAATCAGCAGAACGGGAAGCATTTCCAAAAAAGCATAAAAAATCAAAGTTTTGCGGAGGTAACGTCTCTGAGCTCAGCACTATCCCATACTGTGACGGGAAACTTAGACATATATAGGGGAAACTCTGATGACAGAAGTCACGTGGCACTGCCTGGAAAATTAAGGCTCAGGTACTTCGGTTTATGGCAACTTCTCTGAACTCACATCATCCTTGTCTCTTCCTTTCATGCTCTACCAAACTAATTCTATCAGAACACACAAAGTTCCTTTCGCCTCAGTAGTTAAGACTCTTTTCCAACACTCCCATACTTCATTCTTCTTATTGTTTGCAGGTTTTTGCTTCAAGATAAGGCTACTAAAATAGTACTCTCCAGTATTCATTAATCTCTACAGGATTTTATTTTATACATAGAATGTATCAGTCCATAGCCCAATACTGCAGTCTTTGTTGCTTATTTGTTCATTGTCTGTTCCCTCTACTAGACTGTAAACTTTTGGAGAGCAAGAGACAGCCTGTTGTATTCCCCTTTGCATACCCAAGGTCCAAGTCACCGGTATTCAATAGTTATTTGTTAATTAACCACATGAAGCACATATGTAGACACACACACAACACAAAAAGAGACTAATAGATGCAATAATTAACACATAGAAAAATAGAGGGAAAAGTCATGCTAGGATTATGCGCCACTGTTTCAGGAACTTAAAAGCTCTCCGGAAGGCACCATGTGCAAGCACCCTGGCAGTGTCTGGTACTGATTTGGCTCCATGAGCTTCATGATGAGTGACGTGACTTGGTCTCACAAAATACCTTTTCGCTATTGGTATAATATCATCATTAGTACAGTCTGCAATGATGTGAGTTTTGTAATTATTTTTAAAATCTATTTTTTCTCAAGAGTTTTTGTCTTCTATTTTCCTGTTGTGTTTTAAATTATTCCCTTCTAATGTACTCATTGAATAGACATTGACTATTTCTGTCTCTAGTCAGGCAGGGAGTAAAGAGGTACTTCACAGAGATAACAAGAACTTACTTCCCATATTTGCATGTGGCCAATCTGGGTTCAATCCTTGGCACCATATATGGTACCCTGCGTCCCACCAGGAGTGACCCCCCAAGTGTAGAACCAGAAGTAAGCCCTGAGCACTGTTGTATGTGACCCCAAACAATAATGAACCAAAATTATTGCTGTAACTTTAAGATAAACTGCCTTATTAAGAATAAAAAGATATTTCTGACTTCAGTTATTTCTTGGTTTAAGACCAAATGACCATTTAATGAAAAAATTCCCATAAACAACCAAAAACATAATTCCCCTTTCTCTATTTCTCCTCTGTTCAGTGTTTTACTTCTCTTATAATCTTGTTTTTGATCAAAGTTGTCCTAAACTCAATTAGCATATACCAAATTAAGTTCCTTCTTCATTGTTAAAAAGGAATGGGAGAATATTAATATTCAGAGATAACAAGAATCTACTTCCTACATTTTATGAGTTTTCTGTAGACTTATATCTATCCATGACACTTAACAAAATAAGAATATCACGGTGGTGGAAAAAAGGAGGCAAATTAGCATCTAATTAAAATTCCAAGTCAGAAGTTATCTTCTGTAATTTCCTATTACAATGTCATGCTGCTGTAAAGATATTTATTAAACTTTTCTATACTGTGGAAGTCTAATGTACATACACATCACTCACACCCCACCCCATATATATATATATATTTAAACAATGTAGATATATATTATATAAGATATAATATAAATATTAAATTTTTTTGTCTTCCCCAGTAACCAGGCATTGAGGGGAGGGAAGAGAAAGTAGTTTATGTTTCTTGTTTTGTGGTGCTAAGTTTCTAACTCAGGACTTCATGAGTGGTTGTACTAATTTGAAAACACTGACACAATTCAACCCTTGTTGGCTAAGAAAGCATGGTAAGAAGGATGGAAAGAATTGGGGAGATTTTTGCCTTGCCTTCTGCACTGGCACTGGGAATTATTCCTTATTCCATAAATATTCTACGTCAAACCTGATCAATTCTTAAATCTCTGCCTGGTTTTTCTCCCCCTGCTATAGCTTGATTTCAAGCCCACTTTTACTGATGCAGTGACATCCTAACTGATTCTCCTGCCTCTAGTCTCTCCCCTATTAAAATCCACCTTGCAGACTGATAAAATCATCCCCCTCTAACATAAATCTTATCACGTCACTAAAAAGTCACCACATTTCTTACCATACAGCAAACAAAATGAAATTCCTTAGTTAAGTCCTTATCACTTGGTACCAATTTACCTTATTTCTCCCAGGAACCTATGCTATAACCACAATGTATTAGTTTTCTCTCTCTTGTCAAATAATTCTGTTCTTTTTGTTGGGTTCTGGGACACCTGTCCCAATGCGGGGAGTCCTCTGGCATTCTAAGGGTCACTTGCAGTATTTATTGTGGGGTGTTGTGGGGGACACAGTGCCAAGGGCCACACTACGCGCGCATAGTTCGAGTCCTCTTCCTGGCTCTCTGTCTGTGGCTTGAAATGTCCCTTCTCTTCACAACATTTGGAAAGCTTTTTCATTTCCAGTCTTAAATATGGCTCTCTCTGAAATATGCCTTAGGTACATTTAGAAACTACTTCCGTGATTCAAACAGCACTATGTATACCTATCTTTTAAAAAATTGTAGTCTTTAATCACCTATTGTGAAGGTAGTAGCTAGGTATTAAGAGTGGATATGAGCCATAAATACAGAAATGAATATCAACTTTGAAAAGTTCCCATTTATTATTCTATCAATTTAAAGAATGAAAAAGGAATAATTTTAAATATCCTCTATCTATTTGAAGAATAAGAAGAAATAATGTTAAATATTCTCTCTGGACCTAACACTTTTAATCTTAGTAAAGACACCCATTTAAATAGGAAATGAGATGATTTCCATTTTACAATGGACAAATATTTTCTCTTAATTTCACACAGAGAGTAACCAAGAAGCAACTACTTTTAAAAATACCTGGCAGTTTTTTTGTGAATTCTACAAGAATCTGAACATGAGTAGTAGCCATTTCTGTTAAAATGAGAAAATTTTCTTCTGCACTGAATTCTTCTTTTAACTAAAATTTAAGAACAAAACAAATGTTTAGTAAGCAGATAAAGAGGACAAATTAGCATAAAACCATTAGACTTAAGATCTAGATTCAGTTAACAGATTTTTTTTCATATTCTTGAAGAGAAGTTACTATGACCAAGATAGATGTGAAATGTCTCATTCATACCTTAATGATTTAATGTTGCTAAGAGTTGACAAATGAAACTTAAATTTTCAGCTCTAATCATTTCAAAGTATTATATATATATATATATATATATATATATATATATATATATATACAAATTCCACCCCCAGGGAGTAAAAAGCTCCAGAAAACATTAATATTGTGCACTTTCAGATATTATACATACAATTTTATTAGTTATTTCCTGAGGCATCCTCTGTTTGCTATATGAATCCATAATATAATGTAAAAAGGTTCTGTTGATCTGGGGTGAGTTCAGTTTTCTCCTACACTGGCAAAAAAAAAAGGTGTTAGGGAAGGTGGGTATAAGAAAGTTCTAAAGTGCAAAATCTGAAATAAATATCCAGCATAAATTATGTTTACAAGCCCCAAGTGCTGGAAGCAGAGAGACAGTACAGCAGGCCTTGTACACGGCCTACCTGGGTTGGATTCCCAGCACCCCATATGGGTCCCCAAACCCACCAAGGGTGATTAATAAGCCCAGAGTCAGGAGTAAGCCTTAAGCAAGGCCAGGTGTAGCCCCCAAACCAATAAATAAATCAATAAAATCAAGATAAAAGTCCCAAGGGTGGCAAAACTCCTTTTCACTGATCCAGTGGTTGGCCGCGTGTCTTATCCATCGTCAAGGACAAATTTACAATCCTCTATTGAGTCCATATTTCTTTTTTTTTTTGGGGGTTCACCCCGGCGATTCTCAGGGGTTTCTCCTGGCGCTGCACTCAGGAATTACTCCTGGCGGTGCTCGGGGACCATATGGGGATGCCGCGGATCAAACCGGGGCCAGCATGGGCCGGCCGCGTGCCAGGCAAACGCCCTACCCACTAGGCTACCACTCTGGCCCCTTGAGTCCATATTTCTTCCAGCTTAAGTGTCCCTTCTCAATCACAGGCACGAAGAGGCCATCAGAACTCAGCTTGGGAAATCCATTTTACTTTTTTTTTTTTTTTTTTTGGGGGGTCACACCCTGCAATGCTCAGTGTTTATTCCTGGCTCTTCGCTCAGGAATTACTCCTGGCGGTACTCGGGGACCATATAGGATGCTGAGGATCAAAGCCAGGTTGTCCACGTGCAAGGCAAATGCCCTACCCGCTGTGCTATCGCTCTGGCCCCGGGAAACTCATTTTTAGACAGCAAACCATTCTCACTGGTAAACTAGACAGCAGGAGCGGAATGGAGCCAGGGAGTCACTTTTTAACTTGACACATTACCATTATTTGACTTATTACACCAAAAGCACATATTGCATTCTCGATTGACAAAAGCAGCAGCTCATTTCCAGTGAGGCTGACCGAGTGGAAATGCTGTTTGGCTCCTGACTCAGGCTCTAAGCTGCAAACCTCCCAGCCAGATCACTGCAGACCACCGCACGTCTACACATCAGCTCTGCGGCTCTCGCAGGCACCTTGCCCATTATTACCCCTGCACGACTTAGTCGTCGAGGTCACTTGTCGCGAATCACGTCCTTCACTGTCTTCATTAATGCTCTGATCTGAGTGCTGCTTGACATTTTTTCTCAATCGCTTAGATTTACACTGAATTTCAGTTAACAAGCCTGAAAGAAACAAACACAGCGACTTCACCAATCACAGAAAGTCCTGCAAGGCATGTGGAAACGAGACAGCAGTTGTGTTGTGGGCTCAGATTACATGCAATCAGCAGATTCAACTCTAGCCTTGTTTGAGTTGTTGTTGTTGTTGCTCTGTGGGTGGTTTAGGGGGTAGGAAGGGGGGTGCGGTGTTCAGGGGCCTCGGGGGGTGACTTTCAGATCATCTCAGCAACCATGTCTGGTGGTGTTACTGGGTCCACACCCAGCAAATCTGGGGGCAAGGGAAGATGGTGCTGGGGATGGAGCTCAGGTCTTCAAGCACGTAAGACATGGCTGCTCACCTCTGAACTTGCTCACCTCTGGACTTGCTTGCCCTGGCCGCGCTTCTAATATTTATTTGAGATTTAAGATTTGACCTTGAACAAGAAATGTATCACCTGACTGGACAGAGTGTGCAAGCGTTGGAATGCATGTCTTTTTTTGTTTGTTTCTTTTTGCTTTTTGGGTCACACCAGCCGATGCTCAGGTAACTCCTGGCTCTGCACTCAGGAATGACTCCTGCGGTGCTCGGGGGACCATATAGGATGCTGGAGAACAAACGTGGGTCGGCCTTGTTCAAGGCCCTACTTGCTGTACTATCGCTCCAGCCCCTGGAATGCATGTCTTGCATGTGGTCATTCCTGGTTGAATCCCTGTCCCTTAAGCACTGTTGGAAGCAGCACCAGGGGTTCAGTTTGATCCCCAGCACTGTAGGACCTGAGAGCAGTACTACATCCTTGGGACCTGGCACCAGCCTGCTGCCCCGTTGACTGAGAATTGGTAGGAGGAGCCCTAGGGCATCCTGAGCATCACGCCCTTCCCTATTCTATCTTCATAAGTTTGCTTTTTCATCAAATAGTAAAATATCTGTCTAACAATGTTTTGTATAGATTAAATACAACCAGATTGTTGCAGGACTCCTCTAAGAGCCTCTGCATCTGCTCTGGATTGCCTCCTGCAAAATCACTTTGTAGATAAGGGGGGTAGTCTAAATGTGGCAGTTTATCTGACCATGTATTCTATACTGGCTGGTATAAATATTCTCTCATGCTACCACAATCATCGTGGGACTAGCTAGATCTTACCAGCATATTTGCCTGGCCACGTTGGATCTCTAAGTAATTAGACCAGAGAGAAATGCTGTTTGCCTCCAAGCAAGCAAGCATGGCTCCCTGATAACTCAAAGGCAACTAAAATACAAAACTACCATGAAGTAGATGAGACTTGTGAAGGCTTGGAGAAATATTTAACTGGCATTAGTATTAGTCTTTGGTACAGAGACATGCCATCTCAGAAACCCCCCTTCTCCACCCCTATAAAGGCTTTTCGAGGCAGATCTTGGCTCAAGACATTAGCATATAAAAGGGCCTAGGTGAGGTGCTGGGAGAAATTACCTGAGGGCATTTGACCCTCCCTGCTTCCCCATAATAGTGGGAAGGAGGTCTGAGTTGCAGGGGTATAAAACTAGCCTGCTTCCTCTCACCGGCTCTCTTTTTGGTCTCTCTCTTTGTGAGCCTGCACTCTTCTTGGGAGTCTTGTCTTTGTCTCCTCTTTACAGGGCCTTAACACATGGTGGCCACCATTTTGGCCTACACATGGCTGGGGTTCTAGCCAGGAATCCTAAGCACAGGGTTTTCCTATTGTTGATTTGTATGCCTGAACCTGTGATAAGTAAAGCCTTTTAAAACTGCATCGGATTCCTGAGTCTTTATCCATTCCTTGCCGACTTCGGAGGTAGAAGGGAACTCACTTCCCAGCACTGTTGGGGACCCCAGCGGCGTTCCCCGACACCAGATCACCTTTTAAAATGAGTTCTGTAGGGGTCAGAGCAATTGTATAGAGTCAGAAGTCACTTGCTTTGTGTGTGGTTGACACAGGTTCAATGCTTGGCACTTCATATGGTCACCTGAGTACCACCAGAAGTGATAACCTGAGCACAGAACTGGGAGTAAGCCCTGAGCACTGCAGAGGGTGGCCAAAAGTTGAGCTTTATAAAAATTATTATTAAAATATTATACAAATTAAAGTGATTCACTTGATCACTTCTTGATCACTTGAATCCCGTTATTCATCGATTTGCTCGGCGGGCACCAGTAACATTTCCATTGGACCCTATCACGTGCCAATGTAGCCCAATGGCATCTGGTTGATTCAGGAATATGAAGAGCCTCAAACCGTTCCTTCAGGGTCTTAACAAGGAAATTAAAGTGATTCAGTAAATAAAAAGGTGAATGGGATTTTCTCAGTTCCTCATTTAGGGAGTCTTGAAAATAAGTATTTCAAAGACAATATTAATATTACTTCTTTAGCCATAACATTCTTTAGCCATGAACCAGAGACTTACAGACATGGGGCAGAGCTGCTACTTGCTCTCCCTGTGCCCAGGCGCTCATGAGGCACCTGGGAGGAATGGTGGGTTCTAGCCCTGGCCCACCACCCCAGCAGAGCCGCACAACATGCCAGATGACCCCCCACACACACACTCCATCGGGTCACCATTTTCCACATCGGACTTCCCTCTTGTCAGAACTCCACCCAGCAACAGCCTATCACAGCCGTCTCATCGAGTTCCACCCTGCAGTTTCTTTTTTTTTCAATCCGGCCCAGGTATGCTGAACCAGAGACTTACAGACATGGGGCAGAGCTGCTACTTGTTCTCCCTGTGCCCAGCGCTCACCAGGCGCCCGGGAAGGATGGTGGGTTCTAGCCTTGGCCCGCCACCCCAGCAGAGCTGCACAACATGCCAAATGACCCCCCCCCCGCCACTCCATCAGGCCGCCATTTTCCACATCCGGACTTCCCTCTCGTCAGAACTCCACCCAGCGACAGCCTATCACAGCCCATCTCGCGGCCGCAAGCAGCCACTTGGTTCAACTATAAATGCTATATTTAGAGGTGACTATAAGGGTATGCCACCTGCATGGCAAGCCTGGCAAGCTGCCCTGTTTCATTTGATATGCCAAATATCAGTAACAATTATATTAAGTCATTCCCATGACCTAATATAATGGTTTGAGGCTCTTTATGTTCCTGGAGCGAATAGATGCCCTTGGGCTGTACTAGCATGAGACAGGACATATGGAGATATTACTGGTGCCCACTCTAGTAAATAGATGATCAACGGGAGGATAGTGATAGTGACTTTAGCCATATTGTTATAACTATCCTAAGACACATTCAATAAACGTTTTTGGGCAAAACATGTCAACATCTTTTTGGGAACATCTTGTTAATTTTCAGAAATGCTAATCCTATTAATAATTCAGAAATTATTGTGAACATGGTAAAAGAAAAAAATAACTCAAGAAAAAATAACTCAAGAAGTCTTGAACATTTCTTTTGAATAATTATATAAAGTCACCATCAATGCATATCAATGCATACTTAAACATAACTATAAAAACAATGCCTAACTACCATTCATATTCTCGTTTAATTTCCTCTTTTCACATGGCTAGTAAAAAAACATTTCCAGGAATTTCTTTGTAGAGCAGTTCTATGTTATAGATTATTGAAGTACCTGTTATCTGGCCAGATTTTTGTTCTTAATACAATAGACTCTCATAGGTGGAATCATAAGAAATGGCCCACATACTTCTGCCAAAAAGGCTCATATATAAGTGATGAGCAATGTGAACCACCCAGGATCAAAGCGTTTCCATCGCAAGGTTCAATTTCAGCAGCAAACCCTTACTGCAGTCTCTGGCTGGCTCCGGTTTCATATATGCTAGGACAAGATTGTGATCGGCCACTATAAAACTTTCATCCAAAGGTCTGGATTATTTACACTAGCCTATTTTTTCCCCCTCCTGCACACATTATATGGCTGTTCATCCCAAGTGCCTGTCCAGTCTGAGAACAATACAAATGGAGTCACTTTCCAAGGCTTTTATTTCATGAGGCATTCCCTTCTTGACTGCTCCCATCTCCTTGGAGACACTGTTTGTCGATGTGTGTTTTGAGGGAGAAACAAGGTATATCTTAGAATCAGAGTAGAATTTGCAGGATGGAAAATGAATATGTTATATACTTGAGGCTTCTAAATTTTTACCAGGATTGTGGCTCCTCACCATGCCAGCAGTTAATTCTGGTGTCTCTTTATCAGATGAAAGGGGCAAATTATATTAAAACTCAGAGTAGTTAATTTCCTGTTTAAACCTATACAAATTGGTTGAAAGAAACACTATGAGAAGAATAAATTCTTAATAAAATGACTTGGTTTAAAACTCTATTTAGAAAACTCAGAGGCAGTTATACCTTACAAAGCATTCCTAACTTTCCCACAATTGGGAAATCTTATTCTAGTCAAGCAAGTAAGAATGGTATTAATAAAATTAGGAGGAAACAGACTGTTCATTTTTCATAGCTTCTGAAAATATGATATTATTTTTACTAAAGGGTCATGCCATTTCACTGAAGCCACAAAGAACAAGACAGGCATTTCTTTCAAATGAATAAAATACTCGAGCTGAGAGTTTGGATAATTTCAGAGGCCCATTACCATTTTCAAGTATGTGGTGGTTTAACGAATCCTTTCTTGGAGACATGAAGTACCATTCTAACCAGAGAGTTACCTGACATCTGCCTTCTTAAGAGATATTTGGTGGAATTTAACTGCTTGATCGCGAATACCTGTATACATACATTCAGCCAACATTCCCATCTCTTTGCATTTCCTTAGTCGACACTCTTGGCACTTTCTTCGCATATACATATCCATCACACAGTTTCCCCATTTTTACACTTGTACCACGGCATTTTTGGTAATACTTAGCCTGAAGAAACCTGTGGAAGAAACATAGTAAAGGAGTCATAAGGAGGTTCTTATCATTTGCTCAGAAAGACACATCAAGATGGGAAGATGCTAGAGCATTTCCCCATGACCCTCAGAGCACACCCAGGCTTTTCTTAAAAAAAAAAACCGTGAGATACAGCATTACAAAGTTGTTCATCACTGGGTATTGGTTATACAATGTTCCAACACCCATTACTTCACTAAGTGTACCTTTTCCACCACCAATGTCCCGGTTTCCCTCCTTCCCACCCCAACTTCATCCCATCTACATTTATGGCAGGCTTGTCTCTCTCTCTCTCTCTCTCTCTCTCTCTCTCTCTCTCTCTCTCTGTCCCTACCCCCTTTGGGCATAATGATTTATGGTACAGGTACTGAAAGGTTATCATGTATATCTCTTTACCTCCTTTTTGGCTCTCAGTTCTTGTCCAGAGTGTGATCATTTCCCACTATCAGTATCATAGCGGTCCCTTCTCTATCCTAACTCCAGTTCCTCTTTGAGCAACAAGGAAACTTTCAATCACTTGCAGCATCCCAAAGAACACTGTAGTCAATTTCCCCTCAAAAACAGTGATACTTTTTTTTAACTACAGTCAGTTTTAGGAAAGATCATGTTTTGTTTTAAATTTGTTTATTTATTTTTATTATGTGATTAATATTGTATTATACCACCATGAGATGTAGTTACAAAGAAGTTCATGTTTGAGGGTTTCGATCATACAGTGTTCCAGCACCCATCCCTCCACCAATGCCCATTTCCCACCAACAATGTTCCCAATTCCCTCTTCCCTACCCTAGCCTGCCTCTATGGCAGATTCTTTATCTCTTTTCTCTCTCTTTCTCTTTCTCTCTCTCTCTTTTCTCTCTTCCTTCTCTTACACATTGTGGATTATAATACATACGTAGGGGTTATCATGTGTATCTTTTTGCCTGTATTTAATGCTTAGTTCTAGGTTAGTATTAGCCCTTTTGACAATTATTAGCACACTGTTCCCTTCTCTGTCTGACCTAACCTCTGACTCCCACACGTTTGGGGGTAATTTGATAAGACCTTCTGATCCACGCTTTGCCTGACTTGGATTTTGGTATCATAATATGTATATGTATATATATATATATATGTCATTCAAATAAATGCAGTCATTCTATATCTGTCCTTTTCCTTCTGACTAATTTCACTCAACATGATCCTCTCCATGTCCATCCATTTATAGGCAAATTTCACAACTTCATTTTTCCTAACAGCTGCATAGTATTCCATTGTGTAGATGTGTTAAAGTTTCTTTATCCAATCATCAGTTCTTGGGCAAACTAGTTGTTTCCAGATTCTGGCTATTGTAAATAGTGCTGCTATGAAAATGAAAGTGCAGATGGTGTTTACACTGTGTGTTTTTGGCTTCCTAGTGTATATTCCCAGGAGTGGTAAGGGGTAAAATGGGAGCTCAATTTCTAGTCTTTGGAGGAATGTTCATATTGTTTTCCAAAAGGCTGCACCAGTCAACATTCCCACCAACAATGGATGAGATTCCCCCTTTCCCTGCATCCAAATAGAGAACTTCCACTGTATTTTTATTATAAGAAAACTGTGTGCCAGTGCACATGAATTACTGGTGGCGAAAACGTCACTTCTCTCCTTCCTTCCTTCCTTCCTTCCTTCCTTTCCTTCCTTCCTTCCTTCCCTTCCTTCCTTCCTTCCTTCTTCCTTCCTTCCTTCCTCCCTCCCTCCTCCTCCCTCCCTCCCTCCCTCCCTCCCTCCCTTCCTTTCCTTCCTTCCTTCCTTCCTTCCTTCCTTCCTTCCTTCCTTCCCTCCCTTCCTTCCTCCCTTCCTCCCTTCCTCCCTTCCTCCCTTCCTCCCTTCCTCCCTTCCTCCCTTCCTCCCTCCCTCCCTCCCCTCCCTCCCTTCCTTTCCTTCCTTCCTTCCTCCCTTCCTCCCTTCCTCCCTTCCTCCCTCCCTCCCTCCCTGCCTCCCTGCCTCCTGCCTTCCTTTCCTTCCTTCCTCCCTTCCTCCCTTCCTCCTTCCTCCCTTCCTCCCTTCCTCCCTTCCTCCCTTCCTCCCTTCCCTTCCTCCCTTCCTCCCTTCCTTCCTTCCTTCCTTCCTTCCTTCCTTCCTTCCTTCCTTCCTTCCTTCCTTCCTTCCTTCCTTCCTTCCTTCCTTCCTTCCTTCCTTCCTTCCCTCTTTCTTTCTTGTCCGGGAATGCAGACCCAGCTGTGTTCAGAGCTTACTCCTGGCTTTGCATTCAGGGATCACTCCTGGCAGGCTTGGGGTATGGTGTGCCATGGATCCAGCCAGTTGGCAGCATGCAAGGCATGCTGAGTAGGCGGTGCCCTACTCACTGTACTATCTGTACCAGGTCAAGTTTGTCTTCTTAGAGTTCATAGGTTGGGGAGAGAGCAATGATGTGTCCCTAGGCTGTGTTGGGGTATCAGAGACCCAGAGACTGGTTGACTGTGGATGAGGAGGTCAACTTTAAAAGTTTTCAGCTAAATCCTGGAAAATAATACACGGTGACCAGAGAGGCATGGTAAGGTCTCATTTATCCAAGGTTTCAATTCAGTACTGAATGTGCTCCAACTGGTGCAGTAATAAAATGGCCCAGCCTTGACCGGAAAGCAAACATCTCCCTGGGAAGGCACAGCTGCAATAGCAGCCTGCTGCAGTGAGCTTCTGAGGAGTTGAGGAGGGGCTCTGACCGGCTTCCTTTCTGCTTCTCCTTTCCCTCATTTTCCACTTCTCCTTTTTCTCCTCTTTGGGTTCCCATAGTTCCTGACACTTCAGAGTTAAGTGGAGGGTACATGTGAAAGGTTCATGGAAGCAGGGAAAAAGAACAGGAAAGCACTTACTTAGTCAGTGTTGCTGAAAATTGGTTTGAAATGAGCCCTTTTCTCCCTTGGGCTGAGCAAGTCAGAGAACTGCCTTCCCTAGAATTCTGCCCACGCCAATGCCATGATGAGGGAAAAGGTCTTTTTTCTAGACCGGGGGCTTAAATCTTCTTTCACATCATGGTATCTGGAATTCACCTTTGTACTTCGGACCCTGCTTGTGGACCTCTGGTTACAGATTTAAGTTCTTTCCCAGCTAATGACCTTAGCTGTGGGATAGAAATATCTCCTCATGAGCAGACAGTCATCCTACATCTTACTCTTCCAACTTCTTAGTTACATGTTCAAGCCTTTAAAGTCCACCCGTACTATTCTTAACCCCTGCCCACTTCAGACCCTATTTGACTCGTTCTTAAATACCCACTTGCAGATGGTCTCATTTTGTCATATAGCATCTTAATCTAGAAATGGAGTTAGCAGGAATGCTTCTTTTTTTTGAACAGTCTTTTGGAATAATAGCTAATTTATTAGTGCTCATTAGCTGTTCATACCACTTTACTTGCATTTAGTTAATTCTTCTATCAAGATCATGATAAAAAGGGAAAAAATCACAGTGAAGGAAATGCTATATATTACTGTATTATAGGGGAAGAAAGGAGGCGCTCGGCTGTTATCTTGGCTATGATCACATAGTTAATAAGTAGACCAAGGAGAATTTAGACCCAGCATCATACTTCAAAGCCCATAGTTGTAACCATTACACTATAATTGCCCTTTGGTCACAAAAGAGGAAAATAGCTTAATAGCAAGTGACTGCTATCTGAAAGCTGCATTTTCTGGCCTGGGACATATGGAGATAATTAAGATATTCCTTGGCAGATGCAACAAAGTGAAGCAATAAAAAAGCATAATATAAGGTAGAATGGTAGGATAGCTTATTAGACATTGCATTAGCAGAATATATCACTTGTATCACTTGTCTTCCCAATGATCATCGATTTGCTCGAGTGGTTACCAGTAACATCTCCATACATCCTGTCACATGCTAGTGTAGCACAAGGGCATCTGCTAGCTCCAAAACATAAAAAGCCTCAGCCCATTCCTTGGGAATAAGTTCCTCTAATTGTTACTGGTATTTGGCATATCAAATATAACATGGTTAGCTTGCCAGGCTCTGCTGTGCAGGTGGGATACTTTTGTAGTCACCTCTATTCTCGAGCATTTATTGATGAACTGAATGGCTGCACGCGAACCGGGCTGTGATCAGCTCTTCTGCTGGGAGGAGCTCCTGACAAGAGGGGGAGTCCCCAAAGTGGAAAATGGTGGCCCTCATGGTGTGGGGCATCCTCTAGCTTCTTGTGAGGCTCTGCTGGAGTGGCGGGCAAGGGCTGAGAACCCACCTAGCAGAATATATATGAAAAGATAATCATTTCAGGACTTTACTACATATTTTTGAGGGTTGGACCACATCTGGGGGTTGGTGGAAGCAACATAAATGTTTATATATTTGCTACTCTAAGTTTTTCAAGCAGAAGATAATAAAAAGATTGTTCTAGTAAGTGATGATCAGGAAAAATAAGCATATCACTTTCCCAGCATCCAATTGTGAATACACATTATATGAATTGAGAACCACCATGATTAATTCCAGGTAGCAGGAATTAGAGGCGATTTTATTTTTATTTTTTTTAAAAATAGAATCTTGTACACATGACAACCCTTTTAATGTATGTTCTGTAATCCATAGTCTGGAGGGAAAGGAAAAGAGAAAGAGAGAGAAAGGGGAAAGAAATAAAGGACCTGCCATGGAGGAGGGCTGGGGGAGGGGGAAGGAACCGGGGACGTTGGTGGTGGGAGATGGGCACTGGTGGCGGGATGGGTGCTGCAACACTGTATGACCAAAACCCAAATATGAACTTTATAATTGTATATCTTTGTAATTGTAAAAATAAAATTTTTTTTTAAAAAGAATAAAAATTGTCTTAAATACTGTCTTACATCAGCACAGAAAGACAGTAATGATAAAAAAAAATAGAATCTTAGCTAGAATTTGGAAGGAAAAGGAGTATTTTTGAAACATGGACATCCTGGGAAGCAAGCAAAGATAGAGAGTAAGGAAATTCCAAGCAAGGGAAAATTATCCATCTTGCTGGGTTGGTGAAACAGGCGGAGACTTGGTGGACGTTGTGTCACGGTGCATCACGCAGATGGTATGTGGTTAAACATCCAGAGGAGTAGAGTCTGTGAGAAAGAGCTCACAAAACTGTGCACAGAGAAATAAATGATAGATTTCTTAGATTAAGTTGTCAGTTATCTATGAAGGGCCATGTCATTCCTTGCTATCTATGTTCTGTATTCCCAGTGCAGAAGGAAGAGAAGATGGAATAGTCTAAATACCTGAACTACAGGTGCACCCAAACAAAACAAGCTCCATATGGAATTTGTCTCTGCAGTCCTTTCTCTGGAGTCTGCATCAGCTATAGAGAAAGCTATATCAAGTCATGTTTTTCCATTCTGCTTGGATGTTAGGAAATTACAGTATGTTGGGTCTGGAGCTATAGTACAGTGGGTAGAGATTTGCCTTGCATGTGGCCCTTTTGGACCCCCCAGACTCCCATATGGTCCCCTAAGCACCACCTGTAGGGATTCCTGGAGTGCAGAGCCAGGGAGTAATCCCTGAGCATTGCTGGATGTGGACAAAAATAAAAATAAAAAATCAAATTATAGTATGCTTACCAAAACAGGTACTTTATTACTTTAAATGATGACCTTATGCATTTTAATGAAGCATAACTAGCTGACGTCAATGGTTTATAAGTATGAAGCTCCTTTGGGCTCAGGGGAGTGCCTAATCTGAGGTTCCTAGTTAACTTCCCCTGGTCAGCCCTCAACCTTTGATTCTGGGAAAAATAGTTCTTCCTTTTCTCCTTACTGATGTGGGTGATGATGATGATGATGATGATGATGATGATGATGATGATGATGATGATGATGTGGTGGTGGTGGTGGTGGTGGTGAGGATGATGACTCTGGTTTTGAAGGCCACTCCCAGGGTTTCTGGAGAGAAGGGGTGGCTAGGGATTGCTCCCTCTGACCTTGGTGCTTGGCACTAAGGTCTCTCACATCCAAAATAGGTGAACTAGCCCTTTGACCTACTTGGTCCCCAGTTGTTGAAAGTGAAATAGATTTGGATTAAAGAAGTTTAATGTGTTTCCAACCCAAAGTAACCCCAAAAGCATGACTCCTAGAGACCAATTGAGATATAGATCAGAAAAATATTCTAACTGGAGCAGGGCAGGGGTTGGACCCCTTCTCAGGAAAGGAGAAACTTCAGTTTAAAAAATGATATAAGAACATAAGAACCACTAAAATTCAAAGCTCTGGGGCCTGAGCAACAGTACAGCAGGCAGCGTGTTTCCTTTCATGGGACTGACTGGGGTTTGATTCCTAGCACTTCCTGTGGTTCGTGGAGCCCTACTAGGTATGGACTCAAAGCCAAACAAACAAACAAAAAAGGTTCAAAGCTCTTTCCCTTGACAACACTCTAGCAACAAATGCTTATCTATATAGAAAACCCCATGTGGGGATAATTTGGGAGAAACTATAAAACAAACTTTTTGAAGGCAGAGTGATTCCCAATCCTGGGCTCCCATCTCCGCTTGGGGGCTCTAAGCTTCTTCTCCTCCGGTAGAGCCTGTGTTCTCAAATATGCTTCTCTCCCCCTCCCCTCATATTTCTTGAATAAAGATATTTTACTTCACTGTTTGTCTCTTTCCTGAATGTTTTTCTCTGAGGGTAGATGACTTTCCTTTTCAAAGAGCAATCCTTTCCTCCAGCCTGAGACCAGGGCTCCCCAAGAATTTGGGTGATGGGGGGGCAAGTTACCATGCCATGGGGGCCGGAGTGATAGTCCAGCAGGTAGGGCATTTGCCTTGCATGCAGCCAACCGGGTTCGATCCCGGCATCCCATATGATCCCCCACACAGTGCCAGGAGTGATTCCTGAGTGCAGAGCCAGGAGTAACCCCTGAGTATCATTAGGTATGACCCAAAAAAGCAAAAAAAAAATGTTACTATGCCATGAACATCACATGGATCTCAGGTACAGTTTGACTGTGGCTTAGTGGCGTATCCATGCTGAGCTTATGTGCTCACAGCAGATTTACAAATCCTGACTCTAATCTAGCACTTAGTAAGGTGACTGAGGGTGGGCTGACTAGGATGGAGGCTAATAGCACTCTCTTCCTCTCAAGGCTAGCTCCACCTTACCCAATCACATACAACCTTAGTGAGACTGCCAGGAGTCAGGTGATCTGAAATATTGCAATCCCCAGAAGATCTACTTCTTTTGGGGAACAACTTCGCTTTACCTAGCCCTCCCCACAAGAATACCATTACCAGACATCAGGTGCACCAGATGGGAGCTGGTGAGAACAGGAAGAAGTTACAGAGAAGTAAGGACTTGGTAACTAGCTCAGCATGAAAACAGATGCCAAAGGAAAGAGATAGAGCCAAGGCCATAAAAGTCAGACTTGTCTGTGAATCTGTCGGCTAGTTTAACTTTCACTAGAAAGATCTTAACATTTTCCTAAATGTCAAATCTAACCACACAAACTCTAAAACAGACAGTGCTTCAGATCAATATCTATAACCAAAGGGCAACTACCAAGGTGTGATGGTGACGCCCTATTTAGCTTCCAGAAGTTACATTTAGCTTATAGCTCCTCCCAGCTCTGCTAGGGAGGCTTTGAATTAGCTCTGGATTCTTGTAAACAGCCAGAAGGCCACCTGAAGTGCTGCATTTCTATAGAGCTATTTACCTGTTTTCATCTCTAGATAGCCCAGCCCACAATGGACCTGACTGGGAAGTTTAGACGGATTTCTATCTACAAAATAAACTGCAAGAAGAAAGAAGCACTCTTTTGCCATTTCGGCTTCCCTTGGCATTTTGCTTCTCTGTCCTCTTCATTCTCTGTTGGGCCTTAACATGTGGTGGCCGCCATCTTGGCTACATCTGGCTGGGGTTTTAGCTGGGAATCCCTAAGCACAGGGTTTTCCTGTTGCTGATTTGTTTGTCTGAACCTGTGATAAGTAAAGCATTTTAAAACCTGCGCGTATTCCTGAGTTTTCATCCATTCCCCACCAGCTTGGAGGTGAGAAGGGAACTTCGCTTCCCGGTGCTGTTGGGGAGCCCAGCGAATATTCCCCAACCAAGTTGTGCATTTTAGAAGGGATTACAGGTGAAAAGAGATATTTTCCCTTCTCATACCAAATGATTGGTCACACCAGTTTACCTGAATAAAACTTCCCACTAGTCCAGCCCGTCCCATGAATAGTCCTTTGATAGCATAGTCATCAATAGTGATAGCTCAATAGTTAACAGAAATAAAAGCTGATCCCAAGATGAGTCAAAGGGAAAAGAGCTAGGACAATTCTGCAAGGCTCTTTCTTTTCTTTCCTTTTTTTGCATTCTGGTTTTAAGAGAGAAAGAAATCATTATCATTTCCAATAGCTGCATTAATTAGCTTCCTTTCAGAAGCAGCAGCACAATACTATCACTGTATCAGTTAAATAAGGATACATATATTGTATTTATACACATGCAAATCTATCCATGCACATACCTCTGCCTCTATCTTGTGCATATTCAACCAGCCCCTATCTGAAAAGTCATTTGAGAATGAATGGAAAGGAAATTTACTGAGGAACCAGACTCCTGGTAGTAAAAAGATGACAAGTCAGGGTCTGGAATTGCCAGCTGAGGAGTGAGTAGCATCAGGGTAATTCCTAGTGAAAAGCTACAGGAAAGTAAAATGGATGATGGGAACAAGGTATATATCCTGCTGTGTGTGTATATATATATATATATATATATATATATATATATATACACACAGGATATATATATATATATCCTGCTTATCTGCTTTTTATACAGATGGAACCTGCCTACCAAAGCCAACATACACACAAGTATATATGTGTACAGATGGACACAAACACACACACACACACACACACACACACACACACACACACACACCGATTACACTGATGGCCTGGAGGCTATCCTTTGCTTTGAAATCAATAGAGATATTGGTTGTTGAGGATCTCCATGTTTTCGAGACAAGGACGAACACAGAGAACTGACAACCAGTACTCTTATATACAATGTGATCTCAAAGAACCAGCTTATAGATCTGTCTTAGCACAGTAGAATAAAACAGGACTCTAATAAAACAAGACTCTATCACCCAATTATATAGAACTTACTTTTTACCAAACACTGTTCTAACGCTTTGCATGTAGATATTATCCTATATTCAGATAATCCTATGAGGTACTTTCTACTATTATCTTGTCTTGCAGATACGAGGCTGAGTTATTCAGGAGTTAGTTTGCTCAAGGTCCAATAGATAGTAGCAACTAAGTAAAACTTAGACCTGAACCTTGATAGGTTCGTATTCAGACTATGTTCCTAACCCATGTCATCCCAGTTAAGAGCTTATGTAACTCAAAATGATCTTTTGGTAGGAATTCCTTAAGGCCCCTATTAGGTGAGCTAAATTCTTGACTATCTCTAAAACTTATTTAAAAACATAATACTTGCCCTTCTCTGAGACAGCTGCTGTGTTACCAGTCCCTTAAAGGGACTTTTCCAGTATATTTAACCTAGGCCTTTTCAGTGAGTCACTGGGTGTAGAATCAAGTCACTTATGGTCACTCAGACCTGGGGAAGACGCTGTTTGCATTAAACAATATGGGATTACTTTGACTTGAGAGCAAGGAAGTTCTAAGACTAAGGCTAATCATTGCCTTCATCCCTTTTTCCTACTCCTAATTACATAACAGCCTGGCAAGCTACCCGTGTTGTATTTAATATGCCAAATACCAGTAGCAATTATGGACCTCATTCCCATGACCTGATGGAATGGTTTGGGGCTCTTTATGTTCCTTGAGCAAGCAGGTGCCCTTAGGCTCTACTTGCATGAGACAGGACATATGGGATGTTACTGGTGCCCGCTCGAGCAAATCGATGATGAGCACGGGAAGACAGTGATACAGTGATAATAACATAATTGATGGGAAATAGAGCAATGGTACAGTGAGTGGGGTGTCTGCCTTGTATATTGCCAAGCTAGGTTCAATCTTAGGTATCCCTAAATCCTGCCGAGAGTGACTCTTAGCACAGAACCAGTAGTAAACCCTAAACACTGCTGGGTTTGGCTTTCCCGAAAGAAACAAAAGTGATCATTGCTCCTCTAATAATCTAATAGAATATACCTTATTTTGCTGCAGATTTTAAACCTCCCTCATTTTTTTGCAAAAATATTTGGGGTGAGATCAAAATGTGGCTTTTTAAAATATTGGGCAACATTTGAAAAGGGATGTGACATTTATCTGATGGCAACTATTATGGCAACACTGAGAATGAACAAAATGCATTCTAACGTTTTTTTAAAAAGTCCGTTTAATGAACTGGCTTGATGATTTGGGGTAACCAAAACTGAATCCACTTCTCACTCATGCTTAGAGTTAAAGTCATTTTAATTAGCCATAATAAATAATAATCAAGACAGAAATCTCATCATTCTGACAATAATCAAGTCAGCTCTATCATTACCTTCTCTTTAGAAGCACCCTTCAGTCCCTCCCTTCATCTCAATTCTGTTGTTGTTTAATGTTCTTCACATCATTTATCTTTATCTGAAATGATCTTATCGTGTTTGAAGGGTTCACTCTTTTCTATGGTTCCAAATTCCATAGGTACAAAGGGATGTAGTGTGAAAGAAAGAGATATCTCCCTTTCCACATGTGTCCTCTGGCTGACTGTTGTCCCACCACAGCAAAAACCAATCTTTTATTCATTCGTTTGTTTGTTTTTATTTTCGGCTTTAGGAATACTCCCAGTGGTGATCGGGGATCACTCCAGGTGCTACTTGGGGACTAAAAGCAGAGCCAAGGAAAGGATCCTAGTTCTGCCACATGCAAAACAAGCACCTTAACTCTGGTACCTCTCTCCAGCTCCCAAAACAACCAATCTTATTTGCTTTTTAATTTTTGTGATGAGTTCATATAGCCTTGTAAAATTATCTCCTGAAGCTTTATTAAAATAAATTTTTGTGTTGAATTTGACTAACAACTCTGTCCATTCTGTGCCTAATCTGAATAGCCTCGCTGTGTTCAGAAAACTCTACCACCTTCTTATTCCTCGCTATATCACACGTAGACTCACTACGCTGAAATCAAGCTTAACACCTTTTTAGTCAACACTTTTTAATCTTTCCACTCTTCTAGGCTGTATTGCTTTTCCTCTTCAACCTCAGCATCATTTCCCTACCTCCTCCTCTCAAGGGATGCCTGTGTTTATTTCAATAAGAAAATAAAATTGTCACAAGAGACTCCTTCCTTTTACCTAGTGAAGGTGGTTGGTCATTTGCTTGGCTGTTACCACCTTAATATAAACTCACTCTCTCAGAACCTCACACCTCTGTCTCTTCTCTTTACTCCTCTTCAGGAGAATCTCCTGAAAGACTAGTCCATATTCGCTGTCTCTACTTGCTCTCCCAGTTTCTCTTAAACACATCCTGACTAGGCTTCATGACTAAATCATAGCACTGGAAAGAGCCACTGACTTTTCAATTTCAGTCTTCACTGAGTAGCATCAGGATTTGGCACAATTGAACACTGGCCTCTCTCGATCACTTTGGATCTCATTGACTTCACTCTCTTGGTCTCCTGGTCCTCATTAGAATCTGCTTCTCATCCCTTTTTAAGTCTTCCTGTTCTCCCCAAACTTGAATATTCTGCTTCTCAGGGCTCAGTCTTCAGACGTCTTCAAATTTCTTTGTAAACTCATCCATCTACTTTGGCTGTAAATAGAATAGCCACCATAAATACTGTCACATCTCAAATTTTTATCACTGGTGCAGACCTCTTGGCACAAAATTGAGGTCAGAAACCCAGCTACCCATTCACCTTCTTAAGCTATCTCATAGGCACCTTCAGCTTAGATTTCCCAGACTGAAAAATCTGCTTTTGCTCCCAAAACCCTTTTACCTAGTTTGATATCTCTTAGTTTCATATCTTAGTTAGACACCCATATTCCTCTTCAAACTAAAAAGTATCCTTACCTCTTCTCTTTCTCTCCCATATTCAAATCATTAAGACATTTCATTTAATATTCTCCTGTCAAATTTCATTCATTCTTCTACCCTTAAGCCAAGTATGGTGGCTGTGCTTGGTAGAACTCAGAAAATATATATTTTCTGAATGAAGGAAAGGAGTATAGTTTTCTCCCTGTTATTAAGCTTTTCATTCTCAGGTTATAAATTAATGTTCAGTAATAGGAGTAGCGAGAATGTGGCCGCGAGCTTACACCTCCCATGAGATGGACAGGTTTCTAAGCTCCACACAGGTCTCAAATCAAAACATTTCGTTTTACAATCTCATATTTCTTTTCTCAATATCTCTTTGCATCTTCCTATTGATGTGCTCAAATTATATATCTTTCAATGTGCATATACACACAGGTAAAGAAATAGAAAAATTTTTTTTTTTTTTGCTTTTTTGGGTCACACCGAGCGTGTTGCTCTCAGGGGGTTACTCCTGGCTCTCGCGCTCAGGTTACTCTGGCGTTGCTCCAGAGGACCATATGGGGATGCTGAGGGATCGAACCCAGGCCGCCGCAGGCTGGGCGCGTGCAAAGCAAGCGCCTACCCGCTGGGCTATCTCTCTGGCCCCAGAAATGAAAATTCTTTGCTTTTATTTTTCTACTTAAGCTAAGCACTTTCATTTTAGAAATCCAATTTTAGTGGCTGTTTATTGTAGCTTAAATCTAAAAAAACAGAACACTTTTATAGTCTCACTGACGCTACTTCTTGAAAATTAAAAACAATTATATTCGTTGACAAGAGCGTAATCTAAAAAATTCTCCCCCAAAGCATAAAATACAAGGCACCTATAAGTTGACCAAAATAGTCCCAAGAGTTTAATTAACCAAATGAAATGAATTTACCCTGAACTTTTTGCATGTCAAACACAGGCAGACTGTCAAATGAATAAAGAGGTACAATCTTTGCTTTCCGCAAGCAGTTCATTAATAGAATAAATGCTAAATGAAAAACAAAACTTCTCTAGGTATCTAAATTTACACTTGAAATTTAAGTTTTGCTACTTTGTGCTGATAACAATCAGAGTTCCAAATATATTTAGTTAGTATAAATAAATATTGGCGTGTGATATAATTCTTTTTGACGATATGACTGATAATTGTCATTATGTAATTTTCCATAGCTTAGTTGTTAAGAGAATGATTTTTCTTTCATAACTAAATATTACTTAGTTGGTAAGAGAATGATTTTTTCCTACTTAAGGAAGTTAGAGTTTACTACACAGGTCAAATATTTCTACAGAATGAAATATTTGTACAGAATGAATGTTGCTCACTCAGTACGCATTGGTACTTTCTACAGAGGTCAGGCATGTGGTTCAGCAGAACACGTCTTGCATGTAATGGGGCCCTGGGTTTAATCCTTGATACCAATATAATGACAGCGAGTGACTGCTTTTGGAAAGTAGGTGGTCTGGAAAATACCAGGAGACATTCTGTCCACACAAATGATAAGTGTGAATTCACCGAGGTTTTACCTTTCTCTTTAGAATGCTTATTTTTCCTTAGACATAGAACTGATTTTTAAAACCCATTAACCTTGCACATGTCTTAGAACTGACTTTGGAAAGTTCTTGATAGCAGGATAGGCAAGGATGCTAGAGGGGAAAAGTGTCATTCAAGTGTTTTACAGTTTGAAAAAATCCAATTCCCTATTTATTTCTCTCCCATAGCCATGAAACCTGGCCAAGGTTCTGAGTGTTGATATCTCTATTTGCGAAAAGAAAGAATAGAAGATGATAATACTATTGTTTTATTATAAGGATAAATGAAAATTAATAGCCTATAACAGATCATAATAATCTTGCCCCAGAATATAACAGAGAGCCATCCTGCCTTGTACAATCTGAGTCCATGAAATTGGATATTTTTAAGAATATTAATGTGAAAAACACAAATTTTTTGAATGATCCGCATAGAGGCCACCAAGAGGTTATATAAGAAAATGTTCTTTTTGTTAAATAAAGAAATTTTAAGAAAGAAGTATGTTTTATTTTTGAAAATATAGGAATATAATATGATTCATTTTTCTGACTTACTCCCAATATCAAAGTTGCTGTTAGAAAGACTATGCATGAAGTGCAGCTAAAGGAGACCCTACCAAAAGAAAAAAATGAATCAAATGATAATACAATTTATCAAAATTTATTGAATACAGCATAAACAGTGTTTGAGGAATTTTACAGCATTAGAAGAAAAAATGTTAAAATGATGAAAGATAGAAAACCGTCAATCGACTTCGACTTTGGGAACCCAGAAAGAACAAGTCAAGCCCAAAGTAATCAGAAAAAGATAACATCTAGCACAGCGAAACAATGAAAACTCAATTAAATCAAAAGTGAACTTTTCAAAAAATTAATAGTCAATATGCTTTCTAATGATTCAAGCAGGGGAGGAGCATCAATTACTAATTAAAATCAAAGAGTTTATTCTTTTAAGTTTATGGACAAAGAAAAAGTATAAAGAGATATTATGACTAACTATGCTTTCTCTGACTATTTTCATGTTGGAGACAAAGAGATAGTCATGCAGATATTAAAAAAAGATCACCCAAATGACCAAATTCAAAATACTAAAAATACAAGCTTTAGTGTTTGCAGGAATTGCCTCAAGGGCCCCGAGCAAGGAGTGGAGGGCTGAGGCCTTCTCCACGTACATGCCTCTTAGACGGTTGACTTTTGAATCATGTACTCATTGCTTTGACGAATGCTCATTAAGTGATGGGTTCAAGAGGCTAAAAGCAAAATCCTATTGGGTGTTTGTTGGAGAAAAGATGTGAAGAACAGTAAGCCCTTACTGAGGTTTCTATTTAGAATATATTTTGGGGTAGTGTTTCAGGCCCACACTTGGTACTCAGGGAGCTACTTCTGGTGACTCTGTGTGCTTAGGGGGTCACTACTAGTAGTGCTCAGATGACCAGGTAGCACAGGGGATCAAACCCAGGTCCCTACATGCGAAACAAGTGCCTTTAGCACACTTGGAACTATTTTCCCAGGTAATATTTGTACATATCTTTGAGCTTCTTACATTCCCTGGAAGGCAAATACCAGGGCTTGGGGCTTTTACAAATAGATTTCATTTTAGTGTAAATTATCATGTAGGGGTGAGACATACATATCAATTTAAAATTTTATTTTAAAAATCATATGTTATGCAGCAGAGTTTTGTTTGACATCACTGCTGTATATTTGATATATATTTGGTATCCACTTGTATCATGCATCTGTCTTCCCATTGTTCATCGATTTGCTTGAGCGAGGCACCAACATTAACGACTCCAATCATTGTGAAATTCGACTACACGGTACTGTTTTTGGCATAACGAATAGACCATGGGTAAACACCAGGCTCTGCCGTGGCTGTGGGTTCATCCCAAGGGCCAGTCTTTTTCTATGTCCAGACCATAAACCATCCAGGGCCCCTGGGGCAAGAGGCTGCATCATGTAGACAAGCTCAATCTTCTGTCTGCCACCTGCCGATGCAGCTGGGCACTGCAGCCACACCTGCAACACCTCGAGACCAGAATAGTATATAATTATATACATATATACACATATATACGTGTATATGTGTGTATATATATGTATGTAGTGTCTATATGTATATGCATATATATATCCTGCCAACTGCTTACTACAAGCAGCAAAGAATAGAGCTTGTCTACACCCAGGGCTACACCTTATGGGCCCTCTGGATGGTTGATGGTCTGGCATAGTAAAAGGCTAGGCCCCCTGGGATGAACCCCAGAGCACAGCAGAACCTGGCAAACTACCAGGTAGTTAGTATTCGATATGCCCCAAAACAGTAATAGTAGTGAACCTCATTCCCAATGAATGGAGATATTACTGGTGCCCACTCAAGCAAATAGATGAACAACAGGAAGACAAGTGATACAAGTGATATATATATATATATATATATAT